>BLKR01001448.1:0-288470 GCA_011170035.1 Teleogryllus occipitalis | reverse complement strand
GACAGTATTTAGTACAGGTACGTTTTAAGGTCATTCGAACAAATTTGGAGGGTGAGTGTTGAAAAATGTCGAAGTCGGAAAATAAGTTAAATATATATTCTAACTAACATCTCCCGCTTAATTAAAATCAGAAGATACCTAATGAGGGGATCAATCCATTTTAAGTGGTCCAGAGCTTAATAAATTGGTCTCTGGACCACCTCAAAAAAAGTTCATATTTTGTACATAAATTTCCTTATGTTTTGACTGTTCAAAAACATCTTGAATTTATTTTTATTGTACCTGGTTTACAATTGGCAGCCATTTTTATTTTACACCTCTCGGCGTAAAGAAATGCTGCCTATTTTTCGCGTTTGTAGATATTTACTCTTCTAAAGTACGCAGTTCTGGTTGATCTAGCATTATTGAAGATAAAGAATTGGATTCAGTATACTCTGTCCTATAATTCGAAATATTATTTACCCACCTTCTATGGTTTTATTTGGTAAATATTTGCAACCAAATCTATGGAACGCGAATGAACGAAATTCGAGTTTCAGAGAGTAATTTCTCAAAGAAGAATTAAAATCACAGCCTTGATTTTTCTGTGCTTTTACACATAACAGTATAGTTACTTGTAAAATGTCATTAGTAAATAACGTACCACTTGAAAATTATATCCTCTTAAAAATTGGAATATTGGATATTTTCCAAATTTTTTAGCTGTAATATCTCGGTTTGGGGGACCAGACAAAAATCTGAAAATTGCACACATGCTAGATCGCTGTAATACGAAACGTCAGTAAAAATGTCAACTTTTGGGTTGACCTCGAAGTATTTTTAAACAAATGTAAACTTACAAAAAAGGCCTCATTTCCCATTGAAGATGGGTTGTGCCAAATAGTAATCATATATCGCATGATCCATCATAACCAAACTCTGTTTAATGCTGTTAATGTATTTTGCTAGATCTCTATATTAATAAAATAAGTAGATGGAGAAATTCTAGTTAAGTATGACATCATCGGATATAGTTAACCAAAGGTGTTAGTCCCCAGAAGTTCACTATAACCGGAGACGACTGTATAGAGAAAGTTATATAATGCTGCGGAAAATCGATTTCTTGATTTCAACGGAAATAGAAGTTTTGGGGTTCCCCGATACCGAAAAGTCTCTCTCTCTCTCTCTCTCTCTTTCTTTCTCTCCTCTCTCTCTCTCTCCTCTCCCCTCCTCTCCTCTCCTCCTCCTCTCCTCTCCTCTCCTCCTCCTCTCCTCTCCTCTCCTCCTCTCCTCTCCTCTCCTTCAAATGAATGATTTTTTCTTCAAATCAAATTTGTTGTTCATAATCAGTGCTTTCAATAATGTTATGTGCAATTTTTCAAAAATTTTAGTAGTTTTCAAGCAATATTGCGTGCAATGTGTGCCATTTAAAAAAATAACAAAAACAAGATTTACTCAAAAAAGGCCCCGCATTTTTTCTTTAAACTTTTGGTAGGGATAGTGCTAAATGTACTCTATTAGATGACTAACGCCATTTAACTCCATTCCTTTGTTTTATAGAAATTACAATAATGTAATGGTTTTATTAGCCTCTCAAGTCGTTAATATTTATATTAGCGGCGATTTATTTCTATTATTGCATTTAAGATTACATGTACTTGGAATAATGTCTTGTAACGTTTCTCGAAAATTCAACGGTTTTCTGTGAAAACGAACTCAAATTTCCGCATTTCCAGAAACGTTCAAACGCCATTTTCTAAGAAGCTACTTCAAATATTTTCTTCAAACTGTTCGTACGAACTAATTGTGCTGTTGAAGGTGAGATAAAATTAACTTTGCTGTGTTCTTTTGTTTTTTGAAATCATACGCAAATTGCAAATCTACGCCGCTAATATACGCATTTCCAACGATTTGTAAACATTATTGCATTTGTGAGTGGAAGTGCTTCAAATGTCTTCAAATGAAGTTTTTCGAAAACAAAAGTTTTTTGTGGAATAGAGCTTGAAATTTGTCATTTACAATAACCCGTAATGGCCATTTTCTAAAAACTTCTCCGAATGTTTTCAAGTGAATTATCCTTGTAGAATGAGGTTTTACAGTTCTATAATATTCTTAAAGTAATATTTCAGTTCTACGAATAGGAAAACGAAAAATTGAGTACATTTTAATAAATATATATACTTAGGCGGCGATAGAAGACAGCTGGTGAGAGATCAGCGAGAAAAGAAAAAGATGAAGGAAATAAACAAAAATAAGAAAATTAACCAGTACGAGAAAGTCTGTGCCATTGTATATCACCACTAGTTCTGTATAAGGGCCACGCAATACGAGTTTGTGTGTCGAAAATTCTGCTTTTTTGCGCGCAGCATTACATAATATTCTCGTTACTACATATATACGTGGGTATACGAGAATGTGAAACAAGATTTTTTTTCATTTTTTTCTTTAAACTTTTGGTAGGGATAGTGCTACTCTGTAAGATGTCAACGCCATTTTGTTCCTTGTTCGAATTCCCGTAGTCGCGCTTTTCCTTGCTCGAATACGCATATCTAAACCCAGGTTCTGCCAAATCAGTTCTGGTTAGCTCGAAGGTATAAACATTCGCCTAGCTTCTGTCATCTGAGCTTTTACTTTCTCTGAATCGCGAATCAAAACCCATCTAGTGTCCAATCAGTTTTTTTCCTGCACGACAGGCTCAATCTAAACTCAGATCTGCCTAATGAATTTGGGTTTAGACGCAGCCCAGAATTCAAACGCAGCTTCTTAGCTACCCTCGTGTGGATGCTTATACCTAACCCAAAGAGCACGCAATGAGACTTTGCTTTGGGTGCGCAGGGGATGCACGTCGCGGGATGGCGACGGTGGCGCCGCTGGGCGGCTGCTTCCAATGCAGCCACTGCTGTTACGACACCAACGACTTCTCCCATTGGTCCAGGCACCAGCGCATGCACTCGGGCGAGAGAACATACAAATGCACTGTCTGTGCCTATGCTACAATACAGCACTGCAACTTAAAAAAGCACATGAGGAAACATACCGGGGAGATGCCATACAAGTGCACCTTTTGCCCATACGCTTCAACGGATCGAAGCAACTTTAATGTGCACATGCGGAAACACACCGGGGAGAAACCTTATGCGTGTCCACAGTGTGGCAAATGTTATGCTCATATCATATCCTTGAAGAGACATAAAATTGACTGTCATAGTGGAGCAAGTAATAAGTAGGCTAAAGCCATTCATGTAATTAATGTAAGTCTCTTTTTTCAGCTTGAAGTAATCCCGTTTCTTTTCACTTTCAATAACTCTGTGCTTCAGGATATCTTTTTTGCTTCTTGAGTGGTTTCCTTTTTCTTGGAATTCATATCTGAAAAGTAAAATTGTAATATGCGACTAATAACACTAGGGAACAAAAAAAACTTCATACCTCCAGGATGAAAGTAGTTGATTTCAATGCAAACTATCATGCTGATTTCGAAAATCATTATAAAAGTATCTATCCCGCAAGGCAAGTATTTAGTATTTGAAATAAACAAACTTCTATACTAATTTCCTCATTGTCACTCAGGTTATATTACTACAAAATTTTATGAGCATGCTTCATATGAAGTAAGAAGTTGAAAAAGGAATACGCACATCCGTGCAATAATATGCACACATTAAAATGGTTTATTGGTATTCTCCACTACATTGGTAGAGCGAATGATAATGATTTGAGTCTTCAACCTAAGGTGCGTGCTTCATGTGACAACACTGGTGAGCAGCCCATAGTTCGCTCTGATTACAAACACGACAGCCAAAATCTAAAGAAACAGCAAGTTTGGTAATTTCATATAATTTTTCTTCCTTTGAAGTTTGGGTCTAAATCTTCCTTAAGCGTAATAGAAGTTTCTGGGTTGATTCGCACACTGTCGATTTGCATTTTATCGAACCGATTCTTTTCTACAGATCATGTAGTGAATTTCACTTTATAAAAACACATAACTGTAATGTATTAATGTATTTGAGGCACACGCAAACCAGACACGAACTTTACGCGCGCTTCGGATACAGTTAGTTCCGCATGTCACCGACAGACTCAGAATCTGCCATCCAAGAGTTTGATACTTGTAATAACGTAAGGAGCTAAAATAATTCCTTTGGGTGGCTAGTGGGGAGTAGGAAATATGAGGGTGCACGTGACTTGTTTTCAAAACATCCACTAAGGGACCTTTCAACAGGTTCAGGTTCAAATCGGGCCTGCTTTTTTTTTCTTTTGAAAGATATCCACTATTTATAACAGCTGTAAAATAATTAGCTGCCATTTTGCACGGGAAGTTACTGAAAAAAGTTAAGAATTTTGTCGGTTTTGGCCGCACTGTTTTTGCTGACGGCGTGGACAACCCTTACTGCGGAGAGCAGTGTGATCGCGAACGACTCGAGTAGGGCTGTTATTCCTCGGTTGTGCTATGCGATACAGCGTCGTGCCGCGCGGTGCGGAGGGGTGGGTTGGGAGGGTCAGGACGGGGACCGATAGCATGTGCACGTGCGTTGCGTTTAATTTTTTTCAATAACTTCCAGTGCGAAATGGCAACTAATTTTTTTTTTACAGATGTTATAAATAGTAAATATCTTTCGAAAGAAAATTAAATCAGACTAGATTTCGATCTGAACCTGTTGAAAGGTCCCTTAAGACCTACTCGTAATAGAAGGCGACTACCAGACGCGGGAATAACGAATGCAATCGTCGAATACAGAAGGTAAAAAAACAAACAAACATGAAAGCCTAATTTTGTTGCTTTCTCGTGTGTCACCAACCTACCTGGCCTATTCGGAGGTACGAGATGGATAACTCGAGTAAACAATAGTTCTTACTCGACACGTGACATGTCTGATAAATGTCACGAGAAAGATTGCTCTCGTAAATATGTTTTCACTGCAATAGAGGGTTGAGTGCACGTTTTTCGAGATAGATACAAGGAAAAGTCGAGTACTTGTTAAATAGTAACAGAGAGCTTACATTCTTTTAAATTTACTCTGTTTTCAGGCAAATACTAAGTAATGCTTTGGTTGAATCTCAAAAACATCAAATACATTGAAAGTGATTCCTCATGAATGTTATAAAATTCACAGTAGATACACAGAAAATATGAACTTAAAAAAAATGTACACACAAGCATATACCCTTTACACACAAATAAATCATTACGTTTACACAAAAAAAAGCAAGAATCCTATGTTAAAGCCTTCAAACAGCATTTGAACCCAATACTTATGTTTAGCATCTGAACCCATTACTTAGTTCAGCAAAACTAATTCCTTTGAACAGTTTAAGTTCCTTGCGTGTTATCAACAACAAGCTAATTACAATGATGATTCAGTTACGATAATGATTCAATTTGATGTATTTCGTAATTCAAAAAAATAACAAGAACCAAAAGAATTTTATAATGACAATGTTCAAGAATCTAAATATTCGAACATTACACACTTTAATCACTTTCTGATCAATCGATTGTCAGTTAAATTAAATTTAAGTAACTCGTAATTCATACAGTTATTTGCTGTATTCTAGATTCTGTTTTCACGTTACGACAGTCTATTTGAGCATGAAATATATTGTGATATACCAAAATGACGAACCATTTTTATTATGAAAATGTCATTTTATATGACATAGAATATAGGGATGTCAAAAGACGATCGCGAGGGGTCGCTATGTGACAAACAATCGGCGTTAAGAATCATTTTCTTTAGATTGAAATGACAGAGCAGAGGCGGAATAAGCATTGTTTCGAGAGACAAAAGAAAAAAGATATAAAATTCTGATGCTTCCGAGTTTTTAGAAGAACATTCATTCGCTCGAGCAACGCGGTGATAAGCGGGTCGGCTCCTGATATATTTTACCCGGTTGAGGAAAGACTGTAATTGACAGTTGTGTAAAATTAACTATCGTTTCTTGCATTAGGATAGAGCGTTCTTGGAGGAAGAAAATACGGGGCTTGGCGTCCACCCGTGAGGCAGGTGAGGGAAGTCACGGATTATAATAGTATCGCCAGGAGAATTTGGAACCAGATCACGGACATTAGGCGAGGACTTTATCCAGAAGTAAGATTCTGCTGCGTCGACAGAGAACGTTCTACGGGGCGCCATCGAACGAAGAAGTGAAGAGCGGGCGAAGACCCACGAATGAATAACAAGATTTTATAACTCTTGTAATATAGAGAAAACTGGCCATGACCAAAGATCAATTCATTTTTGATTATCAATGTAATAATTGTTTAACTTGCAACAGAATCATAGTTGATATTATAATAAATTCTAATTTGTTAAGTTGAAAGAAAGCTGATTATCATTGTTCGTTACGTGCAATCCAGCATTTTAATAAGATTTTCATATTCCCCGCCCTTCCGTATGGATGACAGATTGAATAATTGGTTGTAGAGTAAGTAGCAACAATTATGAACGTCGAACCCCAATTAACTGAGCTAGCACGACATAATTTTGGAAAGAGAGATATTTAAATTACGCAGGAATCATTAGGTTTGAAGTGTAATTTTTTTCCTGACGAGAGTGCAGAGGGAGTGTAGCGTCACGTTGGAGGCCGTGGGTGGGAGGAGGAGCGGAAGTATCGCATACCTGCGGGCTGAATAGCTGGCGCCCCGGCGTTGGGATACATTTAGACAAAGGGAACGCCAGCTTGACCGGGAAGGTCACGTGGTAGACGCGAGCCTCGCTCCTACACCTAGGACGGTCACGTGACGGCTACACTCTGGTATAAAATCGAGCCGACGAGCTCACACGGGGGTTTTATTCTGGAAACCTCGCGCGATGCGCAAAACTTTACGCCCAGGCTGGAGCGTGTCGTGCCTATTGCACGGGTGACGAGGTCACGGTAGTGGCGCGGGAGTAGCGTCAGAGGAGGCGGGGCCTCCCTAGCTATGTGGGGTATCCACAGGGAAATACTTACAAGTGTGTAGGTTCGGAGCAGAAGTTGGTTATTGTACATACATGTAAATAAACTTGTACATACTTGTAAATGTCTGTGTGTTTTTCTCCATGACGCCACAGCAGTACCAGGCGAGCGCGCGCTCGCGCCTGTCAAGAAACCTTTTCCAAGTTCCACTGGCGATCTCGACCGGCTGTTCCCCGAGTTGGCGCACCCATCCATCATATCCATGGCCCACGGCCCACGCGCCAGCGTGGTTTCTCGTTTCGCGCCAAACTCAAACTCTCACTACTCGCGGACAATTCCGATGGTCACGGATTTTTAACACTATTAAACTATTATAGCTACATAGCTCGGTTGTATTCAACCGTCGGAGAACCGAACCGTCGGAGATTCAACCCATAGAAAAATTCTGGCGGTCGGTTGCTGTGATCGGTATTTTCCGTGGTTTCTCCAATTCCAGGCGAATACCGGTTCAGAATTTTAACAAATCGGACCCGAACTGCGCGCGATATTTCTTGTCCCCACCTCTAAGTCAGGGAACAAAGACGAAAGAAAAGAAATCAGATGATGGTGTAAACTACGGGTGACGTTATTCAGAGGTTGTGGAAGAGGTAGTCTTCACGATAGGGACTACCCGTCCCCTTCCTCCTTCTTGCCCCACCTCTCTTCTTTTAAACACGCACACACATACCCACTATACTATCACGCGAGGTACTGAAAACTGCAAGACCACGTGCAAGTCTACTCTAACCTTCAGCGCCATTAAGGCCATTATTTGTTTTTTCTGGGCGCGTCAACATCTAGGTCATTAGTCACGAAACTGTAGTACAAGTTACCGCCCAGAAGATGGCGGTGTTCTTCCCCTAGCGGAACATGAGATTCGGCGCCGATCTACACGTTGACGTGCGGGATTTTCCTTCTACTTGTAGGTGTCTTCCGCAGCAGGGACCGCTTTAGCCGGGACAAGCTCTGATCTATTGAATGGTCTTCCGTCGTGGGCGGTAGTGTAATGCATGAAAGTGTTTTGTGTGTATGTAAGTATGTGCGTATGAGAGAGAGAGAGTGTGTGTTTGTAATGAGAGAGGAGGAGACAACGTTGAGGAAGGAAAGACCGCTAGTTTTTAAGCGTTACCGAACCCGCTCGTCAGCAGATTAACAGTCAGCAATTTCAACCCACTGTAGCCAACTTATACAATTGAACATTTTCTATTAATGCTGAAACTTACCCCCGAACATTTCACATTCACCTTTGAACAATTTCACCTGAACAGATATGCATATTAAACACAGAATTTCAAAATATATGTTCATGCTACAGTTTTACCATTACAATTTGACCACTTCTATAGGCTACCCCATGGCACACACGCAGCAAATAGGCGTCGTTGGGAGCGGCCGGCCTATGCCTTGTCCCATTTGAAAGATAGGCTTTTCCCTGGTATCGATCGGACCGAGGCCGACTGCACGGAAAATGAACACCCCGATTTTGGACCACTGTGCGTTGTGGTTATTGGCGGTGTCGATGGCAGAGGCGGAGGCGGCGGTGGCGGCAGCTTCCGAGAATGTTCGTGCTATCTGTTAATGAAGGGGCAGCGGGGCCTTTGTGAATGGGAGCCTCCTTCGTCGCCGCTCACTGGCACGCCTCACCATGCGTTACCGGTCCCTGGGAAAGTACCGCACCGCCACGTCGCCACGACTCCTCCACACCACCCTCCGACTCGGACGAGGCGAGGAATGCTGTTGCCGTAGCTTGCACGAACTACGCACGCCGCCGCCGCCTCGCCTACCGCTCCCAACGACGCCTATTTGCTGCGTGTGTGCCATGGGGTAGTCTATAGAAGTGCTCAAATTGTTATGGTAAAACTGTAGCATCAACACATAGTTTGAAATTCTATGTTTAATATGCATATCTGGTTAGATGAAATTGTTCCAAGGTGAATGCGAAGTGTTCGGGGGTAAGTTTCAGCATTAATAGAGAATGTTCAATTGTATAATTTGGCTACAGTAGGTTGAAACTGCTGACTGTTAATCTGTTGACGTACCGGTTTGGTAACGCTTAAAAAATAGAAATTTTCTCTCCCAAATTATGGAAGACTTATTTGCATCAGTAAACGGACTACATATTTGATTATAGTATTGACAAAATAAAAACCCCATCCCGCTGCCGTACTACTGCCGCAACTAACAAGTGACGAAACAACAGCACATACTTTCTCGTATTATATTTAAGTTATATAATTTTCGAAAATTCCGAAAATTAAACGAAAATGAGACCTGCGCCATTTTGTTATAGTCCACAAAGAAATACAGACAAACATTTTTTTTTATTAAGGAAGATATGCACATACATTTCTGGTCAGAAAATCCTGCCCTATGGATGGATAGTCCCTACCATGAAGACTTCCTGCTCAACAACCTCTGACTGACATCACCCGTAGTTTACACCATCTGATTTCTTTTCTTTCGTATTTGTTCTCTGACTGACAGACGTGAAAGTTCATCCCTTCTTAACACATTACCAGCGTCACTCTCGTGCTCCACACAACGCTTCGGCCTCGAGAAAACGACCCGCGCCAGGATAGACGAAAAAAGTGAGTGAATTTGCATGGCGATCCCATACAAGTCGCTCCGGAACATAAATTTCTGCTTCTTAAGTACGTGCGGATCATGTGCTGAATCATTTGTTCTGCGCTTGACCACGTTACCATCACAGAATATCCCAACATACTACTAAGGGTTGCAATTAGTAGATGGATGTACTAAAAAGCAAAACAAAAATTGCCAAAATCTGCTCTGATCTGTAGTTTTCCGTGTATTCTCCGGCAAAAACCAGTCGAGTGCCGGAGCAGTACCCTAACAAACGGGCCACGGACCGCGCGCGATGTTTCTTTCCTCTTCATTTTCCTATCATAACCCCTTATTAACACACACATGCATTACCCTATCACGTATGCCGGTCGGGAACTTAGAGTTTGCGGGCCGGTGGGGAACTTAAAGAAAACGCTGGATCTCAACATGGGGGAAAACATGCACTACACTCATGGGACTGGGACTAATGATCTTAGCAATTGACGCGCCCGAAACCACTCATCAATCAATCAATCGAAATTGGCCAAAATACTTAACGGTTTCTAAATTGATGGACATGAGTGATTGACATCGCTGCCATACACAGCTTCAACAACCCGGCTTAACCAACTACGCGATTCGCTCAGTTTCACGCTTTCCTCCGCTGACGTCTCCATCGCCTCTCCACCGCACCTACCCCCTCCTCCGCCGCCACCACCGCCACCGCCACCGCCGGCCCACGACGACGGCGGACGCCTGAGTCAACAGCGCATATGTTTTGCTTCGGCAAACGGTAATTCATCAAAAGGCGGTCCCATTCAGGCGTCGACGGGCGCACGTGGCTACCGCGCGCCTCGCCACGACGCCGCCCCCCCCATTCCTTCCGCCTTCCACCCTCTCCCCCTCCCTGCTCCCGGCCGCCACGGACGCGCCGGCTCCCGAAGATTATAAACGGTGAGCAAACGCGATGATATTTGCGTAGCGACCGTGGCTTTGTCTTTGATTTCTCCTTCAGAGCGGCGCGCGCTGTGGGCTCAGTAAACAAGTGACGAGGGCGCGGCGGCGGCGCCGGTGGCGGCGGCATGGAGGTGGGCGTAGTCGAGGAGACATCGGCCGCAATGATGGCCACGACAGTTATGGTGATATCGAGAGTTGTTGGTGACGTCGAGACGACGTTCGTCGTAGTGAGGTTGGATCGGGTAGAGGTGCTGGTGAATGGAGGTGGGAGTAGTTCAAACGACATTTGCCATGGAGATTCAAAAGCTTTAAGTTAGCTTGTGGTGCTAAAACAGCACGTACTTTCTCGCCCTTACTTTCACGCAAAATTACGCGAAAAGTACTCAAATTTTTGAAAAATTGTTCATGAGCTTATTTCAAAATTTATCTTCATGAAACAGATTTCATTGAGGGAAAAAAGCTCTATCTTCTTAAGTGTAATTGTAGGAAACCGCCGAACTTTTTTTTAAATTTTTGCAATTTACGAAAAATCATAGTTTTCAAAGAAGATTAGACCTGCACTATTCTCTTAAACGTTCTTTACACTATCCAACACCAAAATTTATTCAAAAGCAATGTAGCCATTTTTTAAATTTTGAAAATGTCCCAGGGGCTTAATGTGAAGTGCCCCCAAAATTAAAATAGCGGTTTCAAATACAAGGGGCCTCAAATTGCCCTCAAGGGGCCCGAGAATAGCCAGAACAATTGGCGAATATCAATTTTGGAGAAAATCGGATGAACGGTTTAGCCGCTGGCGATGTTCCTAGACGGACAGATGGACGCACCGGCTGACGTATTGCTGTCATGCATTTTTTTCGTATCAAGGACTCACGAAACATTGATACTGACAACACCACTTCTTAGAGGATTTCTTTCTAAATTCAGCAACTGGATTTATCCATTTTTTCGTAACCAGGGTCCTGTAATAACGCCCTTTTCGTTAACAGGGTCCTGTAATTTTTCTTTCCGAAAAATTCGTTTTTTTCGCGCAGCGTTACATAACTTTCTCTCTACAGCGTAATCGGTAACAGAAAGTAACGTCTACTGCGTAAGGGGTATCAAGAAAGTAAAAATTGAAGGGAGGAGACGTGACATTAGAGATGGCACTGACAGTGATGCCAATCAGTCTTCAAAATGTCTTTCGTGACGATGTATGTTGTTTTAGTTTTGTGACGGTTGAATGCGATAGTGTTGAAGATGGGAAGGACTCAAGCAAAGAAGTAGAGGAACAACACGAATATAAGCCTACTTTGTGAATAAAGTTTAGTTGATGTTTGTGTTAGAAGAGTAAAAAAGCTTAAATCTCTGAAGGAGGAGGAAGTCAGGAGAATAATAGATCATAAGGAAGAAAAATTTTAGATACAATATATCGCTTCTAAAAACGACGTGAATGAAAAAGTGAAGCGGATGGAAGAAACATTATTGTTACGGAGATATGATCGCGAGTACAGAAGAACGTAAAAGCACATGCCGTAGTTGGGCAGCGGATTTGATCAAGATGTTATAAAACAAGAAATTGTTAAGTTCAAGTTAATGACGGTTCTATAGGTTGTGTAGTTAACACAGGAGACCTAGGTTGCGTAGCGGGTGAGGGTTGTGTACGGGACGTAGGTGGCATGGCCGCTCCAGTAGGAGTTTGTGTAAATAGGCCCGTCGACGGGGCCTATAGAGGCAAATGAGGCAGCAATATAATCTGAGGGGCAGGACAACGTAGAGATGAGCATAACTGCGGTAACGGTGGCACAGAGGAAGGGCGGCGGCAGTAGAAACTGCTCTCCAAAGGGAGGCAGCGTCGGCTTGGGTAGCAAGGCAGAGATACCTCCTCCTCCTCCTCCACCGCGCCATTACCGCCACCGCCGCCTCGCTTGCCGCCGCCGCCGTTACCAACGCTACCGCAACCACCCCCGCCGCCGTTTCTCCAGTCCCGGTCTCAATTTCCTCCCCCGCCGCCGCCGCCCTGTCGCTCGTCCAGTCGACGTGAACCGTCTGGAGGAACCCTCACGGGATGCACAGACGCGCGCTCGCGTACGCGGCTGCCACCGGCCGAAGCGGCGCGGTGCGGCGCGATGCGACAACCGGCGTCCCGAGAGGCGAGGGGGCGGGGCTGAGCGCGGGGGCGACTAGCGGCGGTGTGTGTCTCGTGGCCGCTGTCCGACCTCGCCTTGCCCGCCGTGTGAGCGCGGCCCTTAGTACACACTTGGCTCGCCGCGGGACGCGCCGCGCCGCGTCCGATCGAAAGGGTGCGTGACGGATGTCAAAGGCGGCCGAGGCGGCGGTTGCCGAAGCGGAGCCGGGGGTGGAGCGGCGGAGGCGGCGGAGGCGGTCGAGGCGGCGGAGGCGGCGGAGGCGGCGGAGGCGGCGGAGGCGGCGGAGGCGGCGGAGGCGGCGGAGGCGGCGGAGGCGGTGGAGGCGGCGGAGGCGGCGGTGGAGGCGGCGGAGGCGGCGGAGGCGGTGGAGGCGGTGGAGGCGGCGGAGGCGGCGGAGGCGGCGGAGGCGGCGGAGGCGGCGGAGGCGGCGGAGGCGGCGGAGGCGGCGGAGGCGGCGGAGGCGGCGAAGGCGGCGGTGGAGGCGGCGGAGGCGGCGGAGGCGGCGGAGGCGGCGGAGGCGGTGGAGGCGGCGGAGGCGGCGGAGGCGGCGGAGGCGGCGGAGGCGGCGGAGGCGGCGGAGGCGGCGGAGGCGGCGGAGGCGGCGGAGGTGGCGGAGGCGGCGGAGGCGGCGGAGGCGGCGGAGGCGGCGGAGCCAGGGGTGGAGGCGGCGGAGGGCTTCGCCAGCCGGGAGGCTGAGATTAACGCCGCTGCACGTGAACAGGCCGCGTCGTTGGCGTGCGGGGCAGGGGAGGGTGTTTGATCGAGACCGCGCACAGACGCAGCTCCCCTAGGACGACCGGGCTTGATCGCTTCTTCGAGCTGATTTGTACTCAGAACAAATAATCCATGCGGGCTTGTAGCTGTTGACATTGGATGATACTTCGGTCGGCTATAGATGTCTTTGGACCGATACAGCGAGAAACGTGATCGCCCACTGTTGTAATGCACAACAAACAGTGCATAAAGGATATACTATACATTTAATGAGGACTAATTATGAGACACTGTTTAAGAGAATAAAGTTTATGTTTAGATTTCAGTATAGTATTACGGATAGAATCATTAATAGGATTACGGCGACAAAATGATGTATCGCAACCCTTTCAAATTTCGGTAATGAGATAAATCAACCGTAATTAACTATGCATTGCTGTTATAAATAATATCATTGATATAAATAATTTTCTGTTAGAAAATAAGAAGGAATTTTACGTGAGACTGAGACAATCAATCGTTAGAATTAGGAGCAATATATCAGCCACGTTAGGAATTTGAGAATCAATGTAGGCATTTATTTCATTGAAAAATTTTAAACTTCACGAACCAATCATGAAGTTGAAAATAGATACTCATTGCGCGGGAAAAGTAGCCCTTCAACATAAATTGATTTGCGTGAGTGACATGAAGCAAACTCTAACAGAATTGCAACATATTAGATAAAACAATATTATTTTCGTATATTTTCAAAAGGAAACTTTACAGTAAAAGAAGCTCAATATATTTTCGATTATTTCATCAATATACTACAGAATTTATTTTTACTGAGACACGACTCTCCTGCTTCCAATTACTACTGAATGCCAGGATGGAAACCTCCCCAACCTTGCACAAATTCCAGTTTATCCAGTCGGGGCAAATGGTTTATGGCGTGGCATTCGCTGCGCGTCTTGCAAACGCGCGAGCGAGCGCCGGGTGGGCGAGGCGCGCGGTCGGCGCCGCAGGAAGCCAGCGGAGCGCGACCGGGGCAGTTGCTTCCGCCGACAGCGCGCCGACGTGTGGGCGGCGGGTGGCCGCTGGAATGTGGTGGTGGTTCTGGCAGCGGTAGGGAAGGTGTAGGTGGTGTTAGGTGATGGGTAGAGGGGAGTGAGTAGAAGGCGGTGAACGATGGGTGTTGGGCAAAGGGTGCCAGGGGGTTGGTGGTGAAAGGGCGGTGGGTAGTGGGCGGTGGGTAGCGGACGAGGGGCAGTGGGCCGTGGGTTATGAGCGGTGGGTAGTGGACCACCTGTAGTAGATGGTGCGTAGTAAGCGGTGAGTAGAGGGTGGTGGGTAGCGGGCCGTGGATAGTGGGTGGTGGATAGTGGGCGTTGTGTATTAGACCGAGGGTAGTAGGCGGTGGGTAGTGGGCGTTGTGAATTGAGCAGAGGGTACTTGGCGGTGGGTAGTGTGTGGTGGGTAGTGGGCGGTGGGTAGTGAACGGTGGTAGCGAGCACTGGTTGCGGGCGGTGGGAAGTGAGCGGTGGGTAGCGGACGGTGGTTAGTGCGCATTGGGTACTGGGCGGTGAAAAGCAGGCAGTGGGTAGTGGGCGGTGAGCACCGGGCGGCGGGCGACAGGTGAAGACGATGGCAGTGCTGGTGACGGTAGGGAAAGTGAGGGCAGTGTAGGCGATGGACGGACGGGGGATGATGGAGGTGAGCCGATAAGCACATAAATAAAGTCATTATTATTATTATTATTATTATTATTATTATTATTATTATTATTATTATTATTATTTTAACTTGAATAATAATTTAGAAATTTCAAGTAGAAACTTCACGTGTCTCAATGAAATGAAATTTTAAAATCTGGTTTTTCATATTGTCTTTTAGTTTCCTTTCGGGCGTTTCCGGTCTATGAATCTGATTCTGATTCCGGTCTATGATCTGTATCTGATTCTGGAATTCATCTACTTTTCCACACATTTGTCAAAGTTTGCACACGTTTGCCCCATTTTGCGTTAAGATATTTTGTTTATGATGATGCACATCTAGTTTTTAGCCTTTCTACCTGCAATATTCATTTTTTTCTTTTTCCTTCGTGATCTGGCACTGTCAGCTCTTTATTAATGAGGGATCTGTATGGTGTTTTAAACACACTGAAAAGAAAAAACAGAAAAAAAGTGCAACCTGGAAGAAAAAAGGAGTGCTTCGCAGGCAGTTAATTGCATCTAACCCACTGATTTCACACATGGAATAGAGAAAAATGATCAAAAAGGATTTGAAACTAGAAGTTACACCAATGTTAATGGCTTCAAGTACAAATTCACTTTTTGAAGAGTCATGTGATGAAAATTCTGACATTGAAATTATGTAAATAAATATTTAAAGATTAAACAATTACATAAGTCATTAGTTAATTATAAAATTTATGATTTATTGCCAAAAACTGGAGGAGAATTCTACCTGCCGGCTGCTCTGATCGGTAGTTTTCCGTGGTTTCTCCGATCAACACCAGGCGAATGCCGGAGCAGTACCTTACAAAAAGAGCCACGGACCGCGCGCGATCTGTCCTTCCTCTTCCTTGTCCTATCCTCTCCCCTTACACACACACACACACTTACACTAACACTAACATGCACTACACTACCACATATTCCGGGGGACCGGTCGGGAGCTTAGAGCTTGTCCATGGGCGGTGTCCCGCTGGTGGGAGAGTCTTGGTTAGGGGGAAACCCCACTAGCTGACGGTAGGTCGGCGCCGGATCTCGCCATCCAGCGGGGGAAGATCACCGCCATCTCCCGAGAAAAAAAAATGCATTACACTAACGGGACTAATGACCACAGAAGTTGACGCGCCCAGAAACGTGAAAAAAATAAATCAATCAATCAATTGCCAAAAAATTCGAAAAACGCTTAAAAGTACTTTTTTTGCCAACTTTTTCCCTTTTTGGCCCCACTGTGCGGCGGTAGGGAAGGTATGGACGATGTGGGCGATGGGCAGACGGCGGGTGAGGGAGGTGCGCAGCAGGCGGTGAGCGGTGTGTGTTGGGCGTGAGGAGCGAGTGGCGAGAAGCGGGTGACGGGCGGCGGGTGGCGCAGCCTTGCCTCGGCCATTACGGACATTTATCTTTCCAATTATCAGCGCAACGCGCGCAAGCATAACTGGGCGCTCCAATATCTTCTATTACGCGATACGCCACCCGCGCCGCCAAGAACGCCGCCGTCTCCGCCACCCACAGCGGCCCGCGCTCCCCGCCCCCTCCTATCCGTTCTCTTGGTTTCCGTTTTCTTGCGGCGTTCTATTCTCGCTTCTCAAGATTTCATCGCGGTGATGTTGTAGAGTCGTAGTGGAGTTTCCAGCAACTCATGCCTTCGTACATCTCATGTGTTTGTAAATCCAATCTTCATTTTGGTCTTTTGAGTCCTCTCTGTTGCGACCATCTTCTATGTCTGTCGATTTGCAACACGTCTCTGAATAGTTCAAAATCACATCTCTACACGCATTTCTATCATGACCCTTATTTCCACAATATCAAAATGTCCCAATCCGACTATGTAAATTCACATTACGTATGTTCTTTTACGTACGTTCACATCGTTTTATCTGGGGACTTTTTAACCTCTAATTCATCGCTGTAGGATACTTCATATAAGTTCCTTCACTGCCAAATTACCAGTCCGATTCTGATAAATATTAAAATGATTTATTTTTACTTAAACCCTACTTTCTTATGCTACGTCCGTCATCTCAACTCTACATCGTTTCTTTCTCTCTCTCTCTCTCTCTCTCTCTCTCTCTCTCTCTCTCTCTCTCTCGCGCGCGCGCGCGCGCGCGCGCTCCACTAATTCGACCGCCTTTGTTGCCCACTTCTTTACTCCCCGTCCTCTTGGGCTGTTCTGCCATTCTCGTTCCGCAATCTGCGCAGCGTCGAAGCTGCTTCCGCAAATCTGCGATCAAGTGCAAGGCCGCCCATTTCGCGGCTGTCTGGCGTCGTGAGCATCCGCCAACACTGATCGACCAACAAAAGGCAGCAGAACGCGCTTCATCTGGTGCCTTATTTCCATAGAGTGCGTTTGAGCATCATTATAATATTAAATTAACACAAGGTTCTTGCGTAATATGCGACAATTGGTATTTTATTAAATTATTGTCGACTGTTAGATCTGATTGTGGAACTTCCTTAGGACTACTTGCTACAAGCAACACATAACCACATGAATAGCACATATTTAATGAAAAAGAATGACAATCTGTGCGTAAAGGTGGTTTATAGATATATGCAAAGATGGAAAATATGCGGGTTACAAAATGTGTTAGGCTATCAATGTAGTTCCGCATTATATAATTTAGGCCAAACGAAGGTCCAAATAGAGTCTGAAACATTTCCAGAAATTCAGTAAAATTCCAATAGCCAAAAGTAATTAAGGTATTACAGCAAAGACCTAGACAAAATGGTTTTATTAAAATTGGATTCTTGAATACTCAAATTTTCCATTATTCTCCTCTTCAGTAAATCTGCCACTCAGTATTTCATTCAATGAATCGCATCTGCCTACTCAACCCCTGTGGCTTGAGGGAGACAGATGAGAAGGGAATGGTACAGGATTATAATGCACAGTCCAAGGCTCGTTAGGATGCCCCGTCACTTGCTTGGAAGAGATCAGAGAAACTACGAAAACAACTGATCAAAGGAAGTCGAACTAAGAACTTGATCTTGCCTCATATTGCTGATGTTCTGCTGCTACCCGATGTTCCAGGCTTAGTAATTACAGTTGCTGGTCATCCAATGAAAATTATAAGACAATTATTTCGTTTTCATTCATTATACAAAGAGAGAGAGGTGAGAACACATTAGCATATTTTAGTCAAATATCTTCTAAAGGCTCAATTTAACTGGAAAGTATGCAATGTAGAATACACGAAGCCTTTCTATCTGAAGTCGAAATTCCAGATAGATTTTTTGCTATTTATGAACGGTGAAACGTACAAAATTAACTGCATCTGTTTATACTTCGATGTATATAGACTCCACTCTCATATTCTAATATTTAATGAAACTTGACAGGACCTATCAGTAGTGTCATTATGGGTAACCTCAAAGATAGAAGCTACCATCTTACGCCACAAAATCATATACCGAATCTGAAAGTGAAATATCCAAGCGTATCTGTAAGATCCCACCGAAAATGCTAATGCGGTGGTCACTCCATTCGATTTTGCCTCTACAACGTACGACCTTGCCGAGCTAACTTGTCTGTAGCCTTCGCCGCCTCCACAGACATTGCTACCGCCGTCGCAGCACCGCCCCCGCCCCCACCGCCCCGCCCCCGCCCCCGTCGCATCTACACCGCGGCACGTTTGTCATCCGTCTATCGCGCTACCATCTCCGCTCCGCGCCCTTACCCGCAAATAAAATGTTGTACACGCCCCGCATGTAGACATGCCCCGCATGCAGTGAACATGAGTCCACTGCGCTCACAACATGCCGCGTCCTCCCGCCGCCCTGGTTTTTGTAATAAAAATGCCTTTCATATTTCCCATCCATACAGTATCGAACACGACGCGAATTCGCCGGCGGCGGCGGGAGGCCGGCGGCGGGCGGCGGCGACGGCGGCGGTGGAGGCGGAGGTGGTAGCGTAGTGACGGAGGTGACGGGCGGCGGCAGATAGCTATCCGCAGAGGTATACTTGGTGACCCTCTTCGATTTGCCACCGCCAATACCGTCTTGTCTTTTTGTTGTGCTCGCTGGCGGTATTGCCTACGTATACAGGATGTCCGGGGAGGAAACGCAGTTAAAAGCACTCAAATAAGCACTGAAAAGTTGGTTTCAAAAAGAGAAAGAAGCATAGAAATAGAAAAATTAACCGAGAGATATAAAAGCAGTCGTATTGTGTAAATTGGGTGCTTTTCTATTTCTGGGTTAATTTTTCTTTCTGAACAAATATATTAATTTATTTTGTAAATAATAAATAATTTACATGTTTTTGGAGTGTTTCTATGCTTCTGCAATGCAAATGTTTGCCTAGAAACCGTTTTTTCAAACTGAGTGCTTATAGCGGCTTAGTCATTCAGAATATCCAAGTAGTTTATTACGTAAAATACGCTTAAAATTGTGGTAAGAGCTTATTTTCCTCTCCGGACAGCCTGTATAAAATCGTGCCCACCCCACTCCCTTTGTTTCTTGTTGTTGTCGGCATCTTTCTTCCGGTTTCATGAATTTTCTCTAGTTCGAAGACAACTATCTTATACGACAAAATCATGTACCAATCTTAAGGGTAAATATCAAAGCATATCTGTAAGATCCCAATGAAAATGCAAATGCGGTGGTCACTCCACATGATTTTATTCCTGCAACGTACGGCCTCTCCGAGCTATTTGCAATCATCTTGTTCACTCACCTTCGTATTTTGTACATAGGGTCTGCGTAATTCAAAGTAACATTCAGATTGGCAAATTCTGAGGTTTCAGTAGTTTGCTCACTTTATTTATGTAACCAAATTTTTCGCCATTTTGCCATTGGTTAGTGTGCATTATTAACAATGAGAAAAGGAAGTGTTGTTTGACGAAAAAGATATTTATCAAAATTGCAATTAAACACATTTTTGTCCATTTTCTTGATAATTTTATAAATCTTTATTTGTAGGTTCACTTCATGTGCGTGCGTCCTAAACCCTTTGGCATAAACTTCAATGCGATCAATGCGTTCAATCCGCGTTCAATGCGAAAGTACAGTCACGTATATCAAGTATATTTCACACATCTTGTGAGGCAAGCCTTAATTGAACTATTCACGTGCATGTGTGGGTGTGTGATGTCTGAGAGTAGCAATCCTCTCTACAAGTACACGTATTTGTAAGTTTTTTTGCAAAGGGAATAGTACCTGCAAATTTATTCAAACAATCCACAATAAACAACCAAACCTAAAAATTGAACATGAGGCATGCTCTAAAGACGCATCTCAATCTCTTAAGAAATATACAAGCACACCGTTTTATAGGCAAAACTTAACAATGTTTTACATTTAGTTTTACGTGGAGGACCGAATGCGTTTGTAATCATTCTACGCCGTAAAATTGTAATTTGTAGATTCAAATTAACAGTTCATATTCGGTCCGGTTTATATTTGCCCGTGGCGACGCCTCTGTCCATAGCCCTTCATTCTCCAGCGCTGCAGCTGCCGACTGGCTGTGTGGCCCTCGCAGCGCCATCCTCACCGTCCTCGTCGCCCTTGCCCGTCGCCTCCCGTCCTCGCCGCCTGGGGCGCCCGCGGCGCGTACGGGACTTCCCCTCGGGTTCTTCTCTACCTGCGCCCGTCTCCCGCGTAGCTCTCGGGCTTTTAAACGGTTTCTGCCATGGAATTTGTTGAAAACTATTGTTCTCAAGGACAATGCGCACCGTGTAGTATCTCTAATCCCTGGGGGCAAATGAAACAAAGACAGGGGATAATAGAATCTACAGAGAGCTTCAGTTCTTCGCATTTGGTGAGACAGAGAGAGAGATAGACAGACGGACGGAGGCCCTTCGCGAGAAAGAGCGGGGACACCGCGCGCCAGGGTGGATGGCTACGCGGGGCGAGGAGGGAAGCGGGGAAGTCTGTGCCGGGGGGCCGGGGAAAGGGGGGCTGGAAAGAGAGTTCTCATTAAGAGAGGATTCCACCCTGCGGTCGCCGCTCCTCACCGCTGCGGGGCAGGGGGTGGGGAAAGGAAGTTCCGGAGGCTGTGACGACGGCGTCGGCGGCAGAAGGGGTGGAAAGGGTGTTGCCGCTCGGCGCGACGCGGAGTGACGGATGAGAGGAGCACGAACGCGCAGGTGAGAGAGGCAGATGTGTACGGGAGAGCACGCCGGGAGGGTGAAAGACGGCGGGCATGAGGGATGGGCCACGAAGGGGCAGGGTGGGGCAAGGGGCAGAGCAGGGTGGGGCAAAGAGGCAGGGCGAAGCAAATGGCGGGGCAGAGCGGGGCAGAAGGGAGGCAGAGCGGAGCAGAGTGGGGCAGAGCGGGGCAGATGGCAAGGCAGGGGCGGGGCGGGGAAGGGGCTGGGCAGGGCAGGGGCCGCGGGCAGAGGCGGGGGACGATTGGAAGAGGCGGGGCACTGGCGGGAAAGGCTGGTGTGGTGCAGGGGCGGGGTGGGGCATGGGCAGGGGACAGGGCAGTTTTGTAGAAGGCCCAGGGGCGGGGCAAGAGGTGGGACAGGTGACAGGGCTGCGCGGGGATGGAGGCGGGTACAGAGTGGGTGCGGGTGGAGGCGGCACGGGTGGCAGGGGTGGTATTGGTGGTATGGGCAGTGAGGGCGGGGCGGGTGTCGCAATTTGCAGTGGCAGCGCGGGCTATGTGAGTGGTGGGGCGTTAGTGGCGTGGCGGGGGTGGGGGTGAGCCGCGAGAGTGATGCACACCTCTTCGCTCAGGGCGGTGTCGGGCTTTTAAAATCGCGCTGGCGTAGGCAGAGAAGTATTCAGGTGCGTCGCGGGGGGGGGGGGGCTCTGGAAGTTCACGTTATTCCAGTAATGAAGACGATACCACTGCCATGCTGACCTGTCAACTTGGAACGCCTGGTGGAGCAAAATGAAGATTAATATCGTGTGTGTTGGAACTTTATTCTTTCAGATGTCTTGCTTCTTGCCTGCAATATGCGGGCGCATTTATTTATTTATTTTAGTTTCACTTCTACTAATTAATGGAATTATTTGTAGGTGCGTAAATGATCAGTATGGAGAATACGAATATTATATTGTAGACTATAATTTAACGATTCAATAAACTCATCTTAGGGTATGATATTAACAGAGAAAATTAGAGCGTTTATTGAACTTTCGAAAAAATAAAAGAATTCTGAATAACGAATCTGTAAGAGAAAAGAAAGTGATATTATCTTTACTCTTTGTATCTGTTGGTCAAGAACTTCGTTGTGCAGTTATACTACATTTTGGCAGCGGATCAAAATTACGCCTTTTTAACAAAGCCTTCAACAAAATCCGTAATTTACCTCAATTGTCTCATGATAAAATTGTTTAATTTAATTATTTATGTGTATTGTAAATACTATCTTTTTTATCTTAATTTATTTGTATTCGATGTGGCAGCGAGAGACACAGGGAAGATAATGAACGATAATAAAGATGATATGATATTCAAGTTGAAAATTGCCTGATGGACAGTGACCCTTGAAACACTGTGGGACAAGAATATTCTATGGGAATTCTAGTAATAAATTTGAAAGAACAATAACATGTAAATATCTACCCAATATCCGCATTCAAATAGAAAAACCTAAATCTACCATGTTTACATGGTTTACGACTCCTTATCTAAGAATTCTCAACTTTTTATACGTCAGTGTGATCTTGTATGTATAGTTACAGGGTTTGGAAAAGAGTCTTGAGGTGAAAAAAAACGTACGCGGATTATACTTCTTACTCACGCGTCTTACTTTTTTCAGTTTTTGATAGCAAATAAATCATAAATAAATTGTAAATGGCTTAACTGACGTCACTGAGAAAGCAACATTACATTTATAAAAGGAACTCAGATGAGTCTTCTGCATTCCAAAGGGGAATGTATATGCCTCGATTTTGTACTATAAGTTTTATGTTAATTCTAACAAAACCCGGCAGACTTTTTTTTGCCCTTGATCTTCCTCTTTCCCCTTCCCTCTCCCTATCTCTCTCCGTCTCTCATTCCCTATCTCTCTCCTCTCTCATTCCCCGTCTCTCTCTCTCTATGTCTCTCTCCACGTCTGTCCCTGTCTCAGTCTGTCTGACCTTGCCACTGTGTGTCGCTCTCTCTGTCTCTCTCCGCCTCTCTTTGTCCCTCCCATTCACATTCATTTGCAGTTTCTGCATAACCCTCAGCAGGTGAGTAATATCGAGAAGCGCCGGACCAGCAAAAATGTAATAGAATGTTTAGGAAGATTTCATCCTGTAGATTACAATGTGAGACAACATCAAATTAGAATTACCACAATGTGAGAAACGTTTTTTGAGACCTTTGACCTCAATATTTTAGTTTTTAATGCCTTAGAACGCTTCGCTTAGGAGTTTTTTTAACAATATATATTAAAAATGCTGCCGAGTGTTGCGGGTTGCTTTTGACATTAACATTTAGCTTTGCTCCATCTATTGGAGTTACAACAAAATTAACAGCACATGAAACCTCTGCGTGAAACAAAACGTAATGTGCCAACTTTCATGGAGATCGGTCACACGGTGTCGGAGTTAACCGCTTTTATACATACCAATATCGATTTTTATTAAAATAGATTAAAAGATTAAATTATAACTATGAGAAATCAGGAAGAACAGTGATGTATTTAATAAGAGACATATTTTCATCAATACACAAAATAAAAAAAATAATCTGCGGAGAAATGATGCATTCATGCGTAAAAGATAACAGACTTTATAATTGTAATTTTAGTGGTATAATCTTTGGCACCTGTCATCTGTTAACGGGGCGATGTGATAATCACATAGTGCAATGTGTTGCTTATAGTTGATCCTCGTTGTATAACCCACTGAAATCGACAAAACAAAAATGCCTTGTAAAAGGTTTTAAAACATTTCAGTGTATTATGTTTTATACCCAAACCCTTCAAACTTAAAGAAAGGTCGTCACGGCGCAAGGACATGTTGGGTGACAGGGAAAGGAGACGAGCAGAGACGATAGCAGGGAAGGGGGAGGAGGGGAGGAGAGAGGAAGGAAGGGCGGGGAGCGTCGCGGCCCGGGTCCGCCCGCCATCGCGTCTAATGAAGTGATAAATCGGAGCCGACCACTGCAGCCCGTTGTCACCCGCCATTAACCCCGATCGCAGCGCAGCTTTTCCAGGAGGCCATGGCCGACCGAGCGGAACGCCATTCCTCCAGCGGATGCCGCCAGACACACACACACACACACACACACACACACGTTGCACTCCAATGCATATTTCTTTCTCGATTTAGTTCTCGGCATGACGTAAGGCTTGCAGCCTTGTTAGACGTTGCAGTCACGCATCTGTGAATTCGCGCTGCCCTGCCTACGAGTGGCAGTGGTGACGTGGAGTTTGTGATCGAAGGGATGTCGGGAACGATTACGTCGTTCAACGCGACAAAAGGCGAATGAAGGTGATGTGTTTTTTTTTTTATTTCGAATGCATTATTCGCTGAAAGTCAGTGTGCTGAATCTTGTTGAATTTAGTTAGCAACTTGTTCCGCTTGTTATTCATCAGTAATGTTCATTACTGCTATTCTTCTTTGCTATTCGTAAGATGAAGATAATGTATGTTGCTGTGCACAGACATTAAATTGAATATGTAGGCGAATATGAAGTGTGATAGAAATTATTCAAGCAAAATTTGTTCTCCAGTATTTTCTCCGTAGACAATCCGTCTACTACTAAAATAGATATTTTTAAGATTCAACATGAATTCATGAAGTTATTTTAAAATTAAATATAAAACAAATTATTTCTAATTCTTGAGTTGGAGTTAGGAAATAACACGAACATTATATTCCAGGCGGTGTAATAAGTTGACAAACGGTAATATATTGTTGGAATAATAAAATCTTTGAAGAATCTTTTGAAGAGTTCATCGAAAACGCACGTTCAACACAACACTAATGTACAAAATACACACGTAAATTCCTCTGATTTGTTTAGAGAATAAATACTCACTTGTGAGAAATAAACAAGGCGTATGTACCTCATAATACGATCTCGGGATGTTTCTACCATGTGTGGTATCTGTTGCAATGTGTTGCTATTACGGTGCATATCTGATCGGCAAACGGGTACAGAGCGCCTGCCGGGGTCGCAGCCTCGCGAGAACCGGCCGTGCACGTCTTTGAATTCATTTTGTGCTCCTCTCGCGGTGACTCTTCGTTTGCAACGTGCACGCGAGCGCCGAGTTCGGTCGACGCGTGAATTTCATGCGTTACTGCACTCCCGATGTCACTTTGTGGGCCATTATTTCTACTGCTTGTTTGTTTTGTTTTCTCGTATTGTATTCTGTTCTGATCACTATTTTTGGTTTCCTTCGTTACTAATTTTTCTTTTTTTTTCAATGCTACTTGAATTTAATTAATTTTTGATTCCATCGCCATTAATGCATCAATTTTTGTTTCATTGGACATTGTATGTTCGCATTCTTCTCTGATCGTGAGTTTTAAGATGGGTCTAGATGTATTCAGATCTCAGACCCCTTTTTATTATACAACGATGTTGTTTATTACATGTAATACTTCAGGTAATTCTATTGACGATGTTCATTATTTTCATTATCGCTATTTACGTCATTATTCAGGGTTGTACAGAGCGTATGTAAGGAGCGTATGTATTATACAGAAAATATTCATATTTCAAACAGATCCACGTATTCGTCTTCTTTCGAAATCCAAGTATTTTTCTGCAATTTATGTGTGGCTTACCATTGCCATGAGTTTTGTTCATTTACAACAGATTATCATACCGGGAGTAGCACATGCTTTCCCCTTTCTCTCATTTTCACTTTTCTCCACTAATGACGACCCATTCCAAATTTTTATTCACCCTTCATTTGTTTCATCTCTGACAACGTTCGATTTGAGTAAGATATTATCAATTCAGCCTAGCCCAATAAATGAAGTACTGAGAGCCAATGTCAGATTTCAATAAATCATAATAAATTGTATAATCAGTCAAAATAATCACAAATGCAGATTCCAGACTCCAGTTTCAAACTAGAGGTGCTACAGAATGGCACAGACTTTCTCGTAGCAATTTTGTCTAGTTTCCTTGGCGTGGACTTAAGATCTTCGTCCATTCTCTGGCCAGCTGCAATCTATCGTCACCGAAAAGTATATTTTCTTCATTTTTCTTAACTTTTCGGTAACTAAATAGCAGAACCGAAATATTACTTCAAGAATATTAAAGAAGAGTAAAATTTCCTCCAAAATAGAAATTTTCATTGAAAATTTTGAAGCTTTATTAAGAAAATGGCAATTAAGCATTACTGTAAATGCGAAATTTGAAGCTCCTTTTCACAGGAATCTGTTGAGTTTTTGAAAAACGACATTTGAAGTCATTTCAAGTATTTCCACTCACAAAAATAATATTGTATACAAATCGATGGAAATGTGCATGTTAACGGCGTGAGAGATATTTAAAAAAATTACATTTGTGTAATTTACAACAAAAAACAACAAAGAATACACGAAAATTAACTTTACGTTATATTAAACAGTGTAATTCGGACTATCTATTGGAGAAATTTGAAAAAAAATTGGAGCCATTTTTGAGAAAATAGCGTTTGAGCGTTTCTCAAAATTCGGAATATTTAGCTCATTTTTACTGAAAACTGTTGAGTTTTGGAGAAACTTTATTTGACATTATTTAAAGCACATGTACTCATAAATATAATAGTGCGAAGAAATTGCCTCTAAGGTAAATATTACCGACGCGAGAGAGAAGTAAAAAAAATTACATTTTTGTAATATTTGAAAAAACAGAAGAATATAGCAATGTGACGTTTATGTCATCGAATAGGGTTGGTTGATCACTAATTTAAAGAAAAAAATTGGAGCCGTTTTTTAAAAAATCTCGTAAGTTTTTTTTAAAATTGTAAATTGTGCACGCTCTATTGTACAAAAACTACTAAAATTTTCAAAAAAGTTTAAATGAACTTAATGAAATAACTCTTTATTCGTATTACAAATTTCATTTGAAAGGAAAATCCCTGTATTGAATTTTAAAGTTGTAGGAAAGCCCTCCAAAAAATTGAAACTTTTGGAATTTTTGAAAATTCAGGGTTAACCGTGAAAATAAGACCTACGTCACCTTTAAAAATGTATTTTACTCTATTCTTACAAGAAATTATAAAAAAATGTTTGGTGCTGGTTTTGAGAAAATTTGAAAATGCCCGAGGGGCTTTATGTAAAGTACCCCCAAATTTTAAAGAATGTTTTTCAAAACTTCAAAGCTTCAACTAGAGCCAGATGGAAAGGGTTTTCTTCCATTTGGAAGAGATCGTACGTGTGGTTTAGGGGCTAGATTTTTTAACATACAACAGACGGACAGACGGACGGACGGACGGACGGACGGACGGACGGACGGACGGACGGACGGACACACGTTTTGAAAAAAAATAATTTCTCGGTATCAGGGGACCCCGAAACGTGTATTTCCGTTGAAACCTCGGAATCGATTTTCCGCAGCATTACATAACACTATACTTCGTATATTACTGCCATATATACTTATGTATACGAGACAGTAAAAATGTTGCCTGTTTTTCCAATAGGTTTGTTTGCAAACTAAACATGGTTTGTTCGAATACTCTGGCATAATTTATCTGACTTTCGCGAAAATTTGCAGACATCTTTATAACGCGTCACAGTTTCACCCAATATAAAGAAAGACTTACACCAAGATGTATCTCATTAAAAGGAATATATGCTTTCAATCGTCGAATGGGTGCGAAAAGCCCATTAGAGAAGAAAATGAACATTGAGAACGTTGCGCAATATCCACTGTGCGTGAATATAAACAAGATTACTGTCAATATGATCGAACGTTGGCAATCTAGGGATACTCCCAAGAATCTCCCCACTATCACCGCAATTTCAACCCGGCTTCAAATTCCCCATCCGTTGTATATAACCTCTGCCACCATTATTGACATTTCTACGGTAGTCGGTACCGCCATGGTTGTTGACATTGTCTCGCAGCCTACGCTCGTCTCTGGTCCCCTTGCCTCTTGTCTCCCTCCTGCCGTCGCCACCTCCGCCGTCCGCGCATATTGTGCTCTTCCTGGAAACCAGCTTCTCGAACCTAATTATCCGAAGCCCGCAGAGTTGATCATGTAGGTCCACGACTGCCTTTGTCGCAGAGAAGTTCCCCGAATGGACTTCGTAGCCTCCGCCGCCGCCACTGCTACCGACTGACAAGCTGCCGCGAAAGCGACGGCGGCGACCGCAGCGGTGACGAGGACGGTGGTGCGGGCAGCCGCAGGAGTGCGGTGGAGGCGGCGGCAGCGACAGGCGACGGTGGCGGTGGCGGTGGAGGCGGAGGTGCGCTCTGTGTGGGGAACAGTGACACTGTCCCTCCGCCCTCGCCGCCACGTCTGCTCCTATCTGACAAGCTGCCTCAGCGACGGAAGCGAGCCGAGGCAGCGCTGATCGCGCAAGTGACGGAGAGGGTGGAGGCACTGGCGGCAAAGACAATGATTGATTGTTAGTGATTTCGGGCGCGTCAACTACTGTCATTAGTTCCGTAAATGTAGTGCGTGTTTTTTTTTGCTCGGGAGGTGGCGGTGATTTCCCCCCGCTTAATGGCCAGATCCGGCGCCGACCTACCGTCGGCTAACGGGGTTCTTCCCTAACCAGGTATCTCCCACCATCAGGGCACCGCCCCAGCCAGGACAAGTTCTAAGTCCCCGGCCGGTCTCCCGGCATGTGTGGTAGTGTAGTGCATGTTGGTGTGTGTGTGTGTGTGTGTGTGTGTGTGTGTGTAAGAGGTGAGGATAGGACAAGGAAGAGTAAGGAAAGATCGCGCGCCGTTTGTGGGGCTACTGCTCCGGCATTCGCCTGGTGTTGATCGGAGAAACCACGGAAAATTACCAATCAGATCAGCCGGCCACTAGAATTCTCCTCCAGACAGCGACTGAATTCGACCTATCTGAAAAGCTAGTGTCGAAAATCCTGCCGCCGTCGGGACTAGAACCTAGGACCTCCCGGTCAGAGAAGCTGCAGAAAGACAACAAAGGTGGGGGCGGGGAAGAATGTGGCAGATTCGGTGATGGTCCCGTGGGCTTGTATAGTGGAAAGCGCTCGCAAATCTACGAGGATAGCGTTGAAGATATTGTCATTGTAAGGACTCTTAGAATCCATGTGTAATTCGTGATAGACAAAATGGGTTCGGTGATTTTCTCTTGAGTTTCCCTTGCCTCTCGTTCCACCATTGCTCCACGATTTATTCATACCACCAGTTAACCATGTATGCATCAATTTTATTTACCAATATCATTTTAGGCCCCAATATATTGGAACGTCCTAAGGAAAATCGTAAAACAAGCAGCTCCCTCTTTCTTCATTTTTTCTTCTCTATAATTACCTACCATTTTCTTTATTTCCACTCTTCTTTTCTCTCCTTCCCTTCCTTTTCTCTTGTCTTTTTTCTCGATAAATCCCTTTTTATCCATCTTCCTGTTTTCTTTCATTTCATTTTCACTTCTTTTCTTTCTTAAGTTTCTAAAGTTCAAATTTTTTCTTGCCCTACTTCTCCCTTTTTCTTCCCTCTTCTTTTTGTTCTCAGTGTCCTAGCTAATATTAAAGAGACATCACGATTGCAGAGTTCGTGGTAACTCGGAGAGAGTAACGCCCAAACATCAAGCGGATTGCGTCAAGCAATGAGAGCGAATTAAAGTGCTTAATTAAATTCATTACACCGATTGAAAGTTAGGCCACCCGAGTTCTGCAATCGTGTTGAATAAACCCATAGCAGAATATACGACAAAACAATCACAGAATGACTTCATTCGCTGCGACTGCCGATATCAAAGATAATGATCGAAGCGGAAGAGGGAGCAGCGGAATTGGTCCCACTGCCAGTGTCAGTGGCAGCAGAGGAAGAAGAGGATATGGGACTGCCTGTTGTGACGAATGTGTTACCGATGTATGAAAAGATGGACTTATCTTGCTTGCTTGATTGATTCGCGTTTCTGAGCTCGTCAACTGCTGTATTCATTTTCCCGCTAGTGCAGTGGATGTTTATCACGTGTAATCTTCCGCCGATGAATGATGAGATCTGGCGCCGACCTACACTTTGGCTAGCGGGATGTTCCCCAACTGAATACCTCCCGCCAGCGGGAGGGCACTATCCCCCAGTAAGCTCTGAGCCAGCACTAAGTTCTGAGTAGCCGGCCGCTAGAATTCTCCTCCTGACAGCAGCTGCATTCGACCAAGCTGACAAGCTATTGTCGGAAGTTCTGCCACCGTAGAGACTCGAACCCTAGGACTCCATGATCAGAAGCACTGCATCAGTTGATGTTCTCAGCCACCTAAGACGGTTTGGAATTAGCAGTAGCTGTGATTGTGACTAGCAATAACGGTGGTGGCGGCGGCAATTGTGGTGGCGACGGCGGGGGTGGGAGTAGAGACGGCGGTAAAATGGCCATAGGGCCATTGGGCCATGGGGGCCATGGGGGCCATGGGGCCGGCGGTAAAATGGCCATTGTCGTTTTTGCTCTTCCATTGTGATCCGTCTCCCGACCCGCGACCGCCGCCATTTCAACCGCCGCCCCCGCCTTCCTGTCCGCTGTGTCTCTCTTGCGGTCACGCGCGTATTCTTTTACCTACTGAGATTACAACATAACGACTTTTTTAAAATCGCTTTTACAATCTCCACCGTTGCCCGCTGTAAGGACGCATCTTTTATTACCGCTCTCAATAGCCTCTAAGCACACCTGCAGCAAATTGTCTGCGGTCTCGTCGGTGGGTTTTGCGTAAGATGGATGGCGTGCAAGGCGAGGTTGCCCCTGCTCTTAAGCTCACATGCATAGCGCCTACTAATATTTTATATTGCGTATATAAAAAATTATTTATATAATATGTATTTATACTACAAATTTATATAAATTTATTGTGTGTGTACCACAAAAACTTTCGAATCACTTGGGTGATGGTCCCAAATTTTGCACGAATACTTTAAAGCGATCGAGAATCCCAATAGCGGGATTTCGATTTAAAATGTTACGCGAAAAAATGTTCATTTTAAAAAAATGTTATTCCTGTCTTTGTGTTCTGATGTTGCGTTGCAGTAGTGCGGACAGGACCAGGGAAGAATGCGGCAGGAAATGTAGAGAGGGATAACCTCGTTTCATTCAATTCGTAGTTCAATATCACACTGACAAAATGTAAATTTTCATTATGCAGGACGAATGTCGGGTACAAGAGGTTTTAATTCCTCTTTCAGTTGTCTTTACATTATTAATCTTCCGAAAATCATATCGCATTCCTCTGCATAATAAATACTGGATGAGAAACCGCAAAAGTGTTAATTTCTACAGGAAAGAAAATTTTTTGAGTCAATTATAGGTTATCTTGAAAATAGAAAGTCGAAAGCAATTAATTACAACCATTAGGTGCCGAAATGAGAAGAATGTTGTGGTAGGCAGAGTACGCAGTCCACGTATAAATAACGCACGGAGATTCGGGACATCACATTATTTTACAATTTTTTATGTAACTAAATAAATAAGGGTGATAATTTATTTTCATGCTAGATACTTTTAAGAAGTAAACTTCGAGAAAAATAGTCGATATTCTGCCATTCAGTTTTCCCAAACGGTTTGAATTATTGAGTTAAATAACCACTAATTTACACATTTAGATCAAGTAAAAGATTCGAAACGAAAATCAACTTCCTTGCTATCGGGAAACGATGAGTTAAGAGAACTTACAACAGAAATAAAGCAATCATAACAACTGATTATTTTATAAATTTATAATGATTGTACTGTGTAACATTTTTAAAATCGTTTTTACATATTTTCGTTATGATTGTGCAACATTTGTGATGATCAAAAATTTACGGTAACTGTAGACCGCCGCAGGCTATAAAATTATTCGTCTGAATCCGCATGTGACCGCGGGTCACCAGTCTAATAAACTGTATTATTATCATAGTGTAGCACGAGTTGAATTATCCAGAACTCAAAACTGCTCAAACCAAAGCTATGAGTTAGTATTTCTACTGCGAGACTAAACTCCTCTCATGCCACTAGGGGGATTCTTGCGATATTCACGCAATACATTCAACGCAAATGATAGGAGAGTTGTGGGGTTTGAGTAAACACGGGCCTCCACGAATTCCCGGACGCCCGCGCCCGCGGCGCCAACATGGCCGGCTCGCCCCAGGCGCTGGCCCCGCTCGCGGGCGGCACCAACCGCACTGGCCGCGCCACCGTCCTCACCCCCACCCCCACCGCCGCCCCCATCGTTACCATCGCCTCTGCCCCCGCCCCTGCCGCCACACCACCCCATCGTTACCATCGCCGCTGCCCGCCGCTTCCGCCGACCGCTCTACCCCCGTCACCCCAGCAACCCCACCGCCCCAGCTGCCCCCACCGTTCCCGCTGCCCGTGCCGCCCCCACCGCCCCCGCCACGCCCACCTCGCCCGCCGCGCCCGTCGCGCCCGCCGCGCCCGCCGCCTCCGCCGCCCCCGCCGCCCCGCCGCCGCCCCCCCGCCGCCCCGCCGCCCCGCCGCCACCCCGCCCCCCGCCCCGCCGCCCCGCCGCCCCCGCCGCCCCCGCCGCCCCCGCCGCCCCCGCCGCCCCCGCCGCCCCCGCCGCCCCCGCCGCCCCCGCCGCCCCCGCCGCCCCCGCCACCCTCGCCGCCCTCGCCGCTCCCGCCGCCCTCGCCACCACTACTCACTACCCACATTCCACCAGCCCACCATCACCACCATCGTCGCCGCTGCCCTCACAGGGATACCACCTCCCTACACTTCCGCCCCCGCCCCTACCTTTGCACTCTCTGTACCTTTCGCCCTGCCGATCACCTGCAGTGCTTGTACCACCTCCGACAACACCCCTGCTGTCTCCCAACTCCAATCTCGCTGCCCCGCGCCCTTGTGGTCCCGTGCCTCGCCTCCGAATGCATATTCACTCACCTCGCCCCCACAGACTACGACGAACCGCAGCCACCACTTCCCACACCACTCCTACCGTTCCCATGCCGCTGCCGTCCCTACACGGTCGTGTCTACCGCCACCCGCACCATCCTTTCCCCTTGCCACCTCCCCTCGCCGCGGTCGCTTCGATTGCCGTAGCCGCCGTCTCCGCCATCGGCACAGCCTCCTCCTCCTCATCCAGACAATCCGAGCAGCGCGCGGGGGCGATGGCTATCACGCGCGCAACGGGGGATGGCATGGGGCGGTCGCACAGCGCTCGCAAGCGGCCGTATCTCAACCGCCTCGAATCTGAGCACGCGGATCTGGCACGCGGGCGCGACCCCGCGACCCCGCGGGCGATGCCTGTGGCGAGTACCCGCCGGCGCACGCCCCCCGTTCCCCCTCCCACCCCCTCGGCACTGATCGCCCCCCTGCTCCGCTCTCTGCGCCGATTCGTTTGTTATGCGCCGAGCAAAACAAATGGAAATGGAATGGACGCCATTGAACGTGGAACACAGAGCACCACAGAAAGACGATAGGAAGCCGCCAGCCAGCAGTTGTTTTTTTCGACTGGCGGTTTGTGATATAAAAATGTTTACGGTGTTGAGGAGAGGCAATCCATGACGTATTACTCGCAGCTCGAGCTTTGGACATCTGAATATTGAGTTTCAATCCTCAGAACAGTTTCCTTAGCCTTCTTTATATTTTTCTGGAGCTGGGTTTATTTTATCATAATTACTTTGATATTGATTGCATTTAGGGTGAATTTATTTCATCACATATAAATGAGAACTCGTCATAAATATACTAAAGAATAATGTGAAGGTATTGGGTAGACTGAGTTATATTATAAAAGCAAATTTGTCGGAAACTGGAAATGAAATGTCGGGGCGTCATTGAAAATCAAAGAATAATTCACATATATTATATTCACTTCATTTTTTTCATAAATTTTTCATTAATATTTTAGATTATCTGTGGCAAACCTCCCTATGCAGTTTCCTCCGTGTTCATAAAAAAATGACTTCACTTCGTTTACCCGACACTATCAAATGTTGGTTGTTATGAATTTGCATAATAAGTTCCGAATATTGGGTATCGACGTAGCTCACATTTTTTATCAAGGTTTATTATTCTTTGTTAGGGGTTAACAAAGGATGTATGAATGTGAGATTCTTCTTTTTTTCTTTTTGTGAATGAAGTACCAGGTTCATAAAACGTAATTGTGGTAGTTTTTCACACGATACACTCGTCGTTTTCTTCTGCTCTAATACACGGCGTGTTCTCTCGTCTCGTTTCTGTACAATCAATAATGAAAGAACAGATAAATTTGGCGAGATAGCTTCCTCATTCCAGGCATTGTACCTTATGAAGTTTTCTTCTTCGTATTGAGTTTCCTTGCCTAGAGTGTTTCTGAAATGTACTGTACAGGTAAAAAATGTCTCGAATATATTGCAGATGGGGAATTTTATTCAGTATTGATTACTAAGAGAAGTTCGACGTGAATCAATTCACGTTTTTTCTGTGAGTTAAGCTTCTGTATTCAGTACTCCATTATTTGAAAATCTTGCATTAATGTATAGCCACACAACTCGCCGATATTATGAGGTATCAATCTCTGAAAGTTCACAGAAATATAAGAGGAGTTCAATTATTTTTCGCAAGGTTATGAGGGCTTTCCGTATCGGGTGCGACTTGAAAGAAAAAGTTCCATTCAACTTCCCCTCTCATCAAGTACCTTCAATTTCCTAAGCCTCAGTTGAGTGAGTTATTAACTATCAAACAACGATCAGCTATTTTATGGGGTATTATCGACATTCACGTCCGACACACACATCACACGTCTCGCGATTAAGGTTAGTGCTGTGTGGAAGTACAGGAGGAAAAAGTGCGCCTAAGATTCTCTCCTGCGAACGCAGGCATCGTACCTAGTGATTATCCAATATTCTTTCCAGCGCCTGGTTTTCTGGTTTCCTCCTCGCGGGTTTGATTCTATCCTGCCGTGGGGAAGCTGAAGTTGTTCGTGGAAGCAAGACCACGTTTACTAGACCTCCACGTTAGAAGAAAGCAACCCCTGAAGCTAGAGTCGTGCTACAGGTCTTCAAAGAGAATCCAGCCCAATGAACCTTAGAAAACAAAGGTCTAATAATAACACGAAAAAAAAGAAACATTCATATGGGGACTTTAAATTGTATAAAAGGAAATCTTCTGGAAAATTATGTAACTAAACTAGGTTTTCATGTACATTAAAGGTTATAAAAGTTGTAAACAACATATTCCAGTGCATTTCGTCATTAATTTATCATCACCTTAATCATTAAAAAATGCATATATACGGAAGAAGTGTGACGGTGTGATGCTTCGAATCTGAGGACATTGTTCTCTGCTTCCCATTAGTTGGTGTCCTTTGTGGATAACTCACATATGTTCTTTCTATCATATGGCCTATCACATATGTCCTATCTATCATATCATATTTGAATGAAAATCTGATCGTAAAAGATGTGCGAGAAAACTTGATAAAATCACTAATTGAATTTACGGCCAAATATGTTGCTAATAAATCGCAGACTTCTCGAAATTCTGGTTTGGAACGAAAGTTGCTGCTGGAAATCCATCGTCCACAAGATGCTACGTCGTTAAGAACCCTCTGCTCATGACCCACGTGCTAAATGAGGCGCGTGAACAGTCCACTTATCGCAAGGAGCATGCGAGGAATGCGGAGTGCGGAGGAGAGGAAGGCGTTTCCAAACGGACTCCACGGACCTCGCGGATCGCTGCCTCCTTAATCCCCACCCCCATCCCGTACCGCCATTTCCGTGTCACCCCCATTTACTTCCAGGATGATCGCCAGCAGCAAGACCAACTCCAGAACAGGGTCACCACATTCTCAGTTATCTATGGTACCACAATCACCACCTTAACTACCCCGTCACACATATCACCACTGGGAGCATCGCGACCACCATGTTCACCTTGAAACAGCAACAATCACCACCCCATCAACAACCATAATTATCATTATCAACCACAGACGCCCAATCTCAGACCATTACCAACCATAGACAACAACCACTCCAACCACAACCATAATTATACCACAGACACCCAGCCACATCCATTACCAAACACAGACAATAACTATTTCAGACACAACCATAATTATTATTACCAACCATAGAAACCCAACCAGACCACGACTAGCACTACTGAAAACACCACCACAAACATGGCCCAACGAAAACCTCAACAAACAAACCTCATTGCTGCTCATCCTACATCTCTCACCATTGTAACGAGCACCACCATCGTGCTTCAGACACAACAATTTCACAAAACCGTCATATCCAAACTCGCCATTGCCGCCCCAGCGCCTTCGTTGCCAGCTAGCTTCGCCCCAGCGCCTGTTCACAGCCAGCACCGCCGCTACCGCCACCACCGCCGACACCATCGCCGCCGCCGCCACCGCCGCCACCGTCGCCACCGCCGCCACCGCAGCCGCGATCGCCACGACATTCCCCAAAACCGCCACCATCGTCGCCACCGCCGTCACCGTCACCAGCGCCGCCACCACCGCCACAACTGTCACCGCCACCGCCGTCACCACCGCCGCCGCCGCCGCCACCGGCACCGCCACCGCCACCGCCACCGCCACCGCCACCGCCGCACCTCCTCTTCCCTCGATACTTCGGCAGCGGCCACGTAGTAATTATCGGCGCGGCGTGGAAGCGACTTGTAATGACCTTCTGGCGCGCAGAACCGGCTCAAGCGCGCAGCCGGCGGCGCCGCGACCGCCGTCGCCTCCGCCGCTCAGCGCGCGCGCGCGCATTTCTTTCGCGCACCCGCCGCCCCCGCCCCCATCGCCGCCGCAATCCTTTTGCTCTGTCACTGGTTTCCGAAGCTGCAATAGCGCCCCTTAGTACGCTCTGGAACAATCTATAGCTATAGCTTGAAGCTTAGAGCTTGGCAGCTTCATGAATCCCTTGCTGGGACGCTGAAAAGGACTGAAGTTGGAAATTTAAAAACTTATTGGAAGTATAGAAATCATTTGTATATTTCATTTCTTATGAATATATAGTCATTGTGATGATATTTAAACGAATAACACAATTTACATGTATTTGTTCATGGAGAGAGTGTGACATTAATTTCGTTCTTGACTGTGTTGAAGGGAGTAAAAAGAAAAGAGGATACAGAACAAGACTTGCAATGACCCCTGCCTGTTTCTATTTGTCACATAAAAGAATTTAATTTTCATCTAGGTTTAAGTTCTTTTATAAAAACGGATCGAAAGGTCAGATAAGTACAAAAAATTATAATATATCCATTAGTAACATTCAATTCTTCGTCATTCTTGTGATTTGCACCGTCGGCATCGGCAATATTTACCATGACTGCATTAGCTCATTGCTTTTCTCCATAAAATTATAATTGAAATACAAGAAATAGATCTCGCAACAGAATTCTTTCTTCCGGAATTTTTTCCTCTTTATGCTCTGTTCCGAGATGAACAGTAACCTCAGGAGATGCCGGTATATAACATTTCATCTCAGTTTTCTAAGAAAAGAAATATATAAAAGAAATTGGAACACTATTTTTCCAACGTTCCCAGCAAATACAGAAATTGATAATCACAGTGTACAATTCCAAAACAACATATTTCATTTTTTCACATTGCGTTAGATTAACTTCTTGAGATTTACTTCTAGTGTCTCAAGAACTCATGACTATCGAACCTTGGCCTTAATTATGAGGAACCGTGCAAAGATTGAAATGCACAAATTGCACTTTTCTCCTTAGTTCGTCGCTATTTTTAACCGTTTTGATATTAAATAAATAAATAAAAAATAAAAGGAAGCAAATATGTTATTACGGAAATGATAATCATTCGTGAACTGAAGGCCCTTGGTGCCAAACCGCTCACCTTCCACCACGCGAACCGGGTATCATTCCCTGGTCCACTTGAACTTTAAGGCGGACGATGTGAATTTATGGCAGGATTTCTCGCAAGGTTCCCGTTTTCCATGACTCTCATACTATTGCTTCAATTCGTTAATCATTATTTCATTAACGCGGTACAATTTCAGTGCCTACTTGTATACGTGCCTACTTGTATTAAGTGATACTACAATAGCACATACTTTTCCCCGTGATTCTTGTAATTATTATGCCATATAATTGCATACCAACTTGTAACCTACTAATGCTTTAGATATCGCTTAAAAAATCACGAGAAAAACGCGAGATGTAATTAAAAAATACTCTAATATTTGAAAATTCATACGTTTTAATGAAAATAACACATGTAGCATAGAATTCACCGTATTATGCTTTACCCTTTCAAAAAGTTTTGAGAAAAAATTGAGCGATTTTGTGAAAATTTTGTTTACGTATTTGTGTATTATATATAATATATTATGTAAATATATGTGTTATATATATATATATATATATATATATATATATATATATATATATATATATATATATAAGCAATATATAAAGGTATTGAGTTCTTGAGTGACAGACGGACGGATGGATAGATAGGTCAGACGGATAGGTTTTAAAAACATTTTTCTGTATCGGGGACTCTGGAAACGTGTATTTCTGACAAAATCTGTACATTGATATTTCGCACCACGCCATACATTTCACTATACTGCCCATATACTACGTATTGGAGGCGAGTCCGAAGAAGCAAGCGGAGGCGATCTATGGTTTTGCGTCCCGCTGCTCGGCCGGCAGCTTTCTATTTTCGCTGTGACGCGCTCTGGGCGAGTGGTCGGCACACATCCCGTGAGGACCTCGGGGCGCCGGGGCGAGGGCTGGGCGAGGGAAGGCGAGGGAGGGGCGGCGGCGTGGGTCGGCGGCGCCGGCGCGACGCGGTGGGACGCGGAAGGACGCGGCGGCGGACATAGTGCTCGAGGCGCGGCCGCCGTTAGGCCCCCTTACGCCGAGACGAGCCCCCCCCCCACCTCCCCCCGCCGCCGCCACCGCCGCCGCCGCCACCGCCGCCACCGCCGCCACCGCCGCCACCGCCGCCACCGCCGCCACCGCCGCCACCGCCGCCACCGCCGCCGTCGCAGTCGTCCCTGTCGTTGGGGCCGCCGCAGCCATCTCCACTGCAGATACGGGGATTCTGTTGGTTGATTAATTGATTGTTTCCGGTCGCGTCAACTATCATAATCATTAGTCCCATTAGTGAAGTGGATGTTTAATCGCTGGAAATGACGGTGTTTCTCCCTCACTGGATGCTAAGAACAGGCGCCAATCTGCTCGTCGACTTACTAGAGGGGGATTTCCCTCTCTAGGTATCTCCACAAATGTAACACGCGCTGCCTGGACTAGCTCTTAGTTTCTTAATGATCTGCCGATAAGTGGGAGAGTGGAGTGTTTGTGTGTGTGTGTGTAAGAGAGAGAGAGAGGAAGAGGAGAAGGGTACTGCTTCGGTGTTTGTCTGGTGTTGGTCGGAGAAACCACGGAAAACTACCGACCGATCAGTGTAGCCGGCCACTAGAATTGGAAATGCTTCAACTGCTCTCCTGTAAATATTGGTACACGTTTCTTAGTACCATTTACCTCCCAGGTTCTGAATCGATTATGCGATTGAGCTACCTTGCCCGAGGGAGAAGGTGGAAAGAGTAACTGTTCTCTGAAACAACTTTTGGCAGAGGATAAATACCAAAAGTATGGACCAAACGCCCAATACATGGCAAATTATTCATTGGCATCCAGTGACCTCGCCAACGCCCGTACACAATATTTCGTTGATTTTTTATTGCATTTTAATAATTATTGGCACAATCTTACGTCTGGTGGTTTGAATTGTTATTTCCTTGTTACATGTGCTCTCACCAATGCCAAAAAGACTCGTTCATAAAATTTCACTATGGAGTTGAATTTAGAGTTTTTCCATTTTGGTTGCGATCTTAAATTTTAATATTCTTACATATTCGTATTCCACCACCTCTAAGGATGCTTATTATCAATTTCATACTATTTACAACAAAAGAAGAATGGATATTTTAAGAAATATATTCTATATACAGTACGAGTAGTTTGCGATAATTTTTACATATTTCTGATTTTTTCATGTTTTTCCATTATTCAAGTCCATGTTTGATACTTTTCTAAACTTAGAACAAAATACAACCACGATGAACTGTGATAGCTCATGAGTCTAGTAATGTAATCAGATAAGTTTAAGACAATACACAACATAACACAGACACACACACACTTATATGATACTGTAAAATGTTACGAGATTAGGCGCGGGGTTCTGGCAGAATGAAAACTCTTCTGGAGCTCACAAATCGCAATTGTTGGAGTTGTTCGCGGCACTGAATTGATATCTAGCTAGTAGGGACACCTCATTAATACCAACCGCTTTTACTCAGCAAAGTAGCACCTCGATCTGTGAGATCGCCTACACCTAACGGAAAGTAAAACATTGAAAATGTACTAATCGGTCCTTCCGGGACCTGCAATGCGTAAAGGAATTTCCGTCGCATATCCACACAGTTAACTCCGTTGGTAATGGCACGGTATGTAATGCCAAGAAACATTCCTGGATACATCAGTTGTATGCACGACCCAGGAAATTGCTAACTTGGGGAAATTAATTTTCGGTTCCTTAAAAGCTTTTTATTCAATTCGTAAGTGCAAACGGCAAGTCGTTTTCTCAAGCTGAACCTAACAATAGGTTAGAGATTGCTCCAGTATTCTTTCTATTTAGGAGAGCTTTCACACGCCTTTACCAGTTTTTCAGTGCAGCCATTTAGAACCAGAGTACCCAGATACACAGAGTAGCGCAACCTGAGCGGTCACTGCCATTTAATATCCATTCACCTGGTAGCCCCATCAGAGATCATTTAGGAGTAGAGGAGAAATTATAACAATCGAAGACATTATGGAGAGTTTCAAGTATATTATCATTTGATTTTGGTAGATTGGTAGAGGGTTCCTAACTCACTCATACCGCACAGTTTAACTGGATCTAAAATGGCGGAATTGGTACTATATCTAAGGTCTCTAAGACGATGGCGTTGCCGGTACCGTCATCGTCTTCCCCATCGCCGCAGGCCCTCCACCGTCTCCTGCTGCTAGTGCCAACACCGCCTCCACCTTTGCCATCGCCGCTGCTACAGACACCTTAGCCACCACCGTCATGTCACCAAGCCGCCGCCGCCACCGCCGCCACCACCTTTACTGATACCATCATCATCGCCGCCTCAACAGGCAGCTGACCACCTACCGCCATCGTCTCCACCTACGCCTCTGCCACCGCCGCCATCACCAGACCATCGCCACTGCCCCTAGGCAGCGACCGTCTCCAGTTATCGTCACCGCCGCGTCACCACCCTCGCTGCCGCCCTGTCATCGCCGCCTCAACCGCCCTCCGATGGCCTTCAAACCATCGTCTCCACCTTCGCCACCGCCGCCACCAACGTCACTTCCAACATCGCCATCGTTTCTATCGTCGCTACTGCCTCCGGGCAGCGACCGCCTCCGGGTACAACCAACGCCAACCACCTTCGCTGACGCAACAGTCATCGCCGCCTCAACCGACCTCTGACCGCCCTTAACTGCTATCGTCTCCCCATCCGCCGCCACTGCCACCGCCACCACCGCCACCACCATCTTCGCCACTGCCCCCGAGCAACGACCGCCTCCGGGTATAGCCACCGCCACAGCCGCGTCACCACCTTCGCTGCCGCTACCGTCATCGCCGCCGCCCCCGGCCTCCAACAGCCTCCAGCCTCCACCGTCATCATGGGCACCGCCGCCAGCCTCCGACCGTCTCCAACCGCCGCCACCGCCGCTGTTAGGCCTGCGGGCCGCCGAGAATTCGCAGTTAATGATACCGGCTGGGCCGCAGCCCCGGCGCCCGCCTGCCCCACGATTATGTGCGGGCCGTCTGCTTCATAGCGGACTATTTACTGGTTACATTCTTTTATTCTCCGTTTTGTTCGACGGCTCACTCGCTTTCGGATACTTCCTGGTTGGCGTATGGGATGAAATATTGGTGAAGACAGACATTCCTGGTCGTTGTGTTTGTAGGAATTGACTGAAACATTCAGAAGAACCAGAGAACTAAAAACCGTAACTATTCAACTGAGAATGAGTCATCGTAATTACTATATTTTGGGGTTTTCTCAGTTTTCCACAAACCTTAAGTTAACCTTAAACTTTTTGGACTGTTTTTTTGTTAATTGTAAAATATTCACTGTAATGAGTCTTCAATGAATATTTCGATAGTAAATCTTCATTTCATGAAATGTAATCTATCAATTGAAAGTCTGTGATGTATGTTCATTAAAATTATAGTTCATACGATGAATTTATATTTACTTATTCAAATAAACAATAAAGTCATGCACAAGTACTGAAATTTCTTGCACTGGATGCATTTAATTTCTTTTCGTCATACAGTTCTTCCATATCAACGAAGAGCAACGTGGAAAAACATTCCAATTTTTACTTCCAATCTGAAAAATCCAGAACACCCCGGAACGAGCCGGTTTCCGACTCCTCGTCTTTAGGCCATTTGATGCACGTTCTCGTGAAAGCTAGCCAATTCTAAGCTTCAAGATCGACTATTCATGCGTGAGCGCTGTCGTAAATCACGAGGGAAAAGTAGGCAAATGCACGTCCTCCTGCTCCTCCTGTTCCTCCTCGGCCAGGTGGACGTGCCGATTCGCGAGGTCTCTTCCTCCACCGCCTCCGTCTCCGCCTCCGCCGCCGCCTCCTCGTCGCCGGGCGAGTGGGCGCGTGAGGCCTGCGTTCACGGGCCGCGGGAACTGGTCGGTTCGGTGCCTGGATCTCGCCTCCTGACTCCTTAGGCGCGCCCGGCCGCACCCTCCAGCCTCCTGCCGTTCCGTTCGACTCCCGGCGAAAAAACCGTCGCTGATGATGGTTGGTTGTTAGTGAATCCGGGCCCGTCAACAAGGAGGTCATTAGTCCCGTAAGAGTGGTGCATTTTTTTCATCGAGAGGTGGCGTAACCTTTCCCTACTCGACGGCGAGATCCGGCGCCGACCTACCGTCGGTTTGCGGGCGATCCCCCGAACAGATATCTCCCACCAGCGGGACGCCGCCCCAGCCGGGACAAGCTTTAAGCTCCCGACCGCTCTCCCGGCATGTGTAGGAATGCAGTGTATGTATGCGTGTGTAAGGGCTGAGGAAAGGACAAGGAAGAGGCAGGAAAGATCGCGCGCGAACCGTGGCCCGTTTGTTAAAGTACTCTGGCATTCACCTGGTGTTGATCGGAGAAACCGCAGAAAACTATCGATCAGAGCAGCCGGTCTCTAAAATTCTCCTCTAGAATGTGACTGAATTCGACCTTGCTGACAAGCTAGCGTCGAAAATATTGCCACTGTTAAGACTCGAACCTAGAACCTCCCGGTCCATCGCTATTGAGATAGCCGTCATCGTAGCTCCGTCCGTTTAGACTTTTTCCGTTGCGGGCATTTCATATGTTTCTCCGATCATTTTTTTCTTGAATTTCTGTAAAAAGTCAGGAAGTTTACTAGCAATATAATAGGAATAAGTTTTTTTGCCCTAGGGTGCGTCAACTGCTCAGATCATTAATCTCGTAAGTGATGTGCATACGACATCCCAGGAGGCACAATTCCATTTGGAACAAGTTCTATTATAAACCGAAATGAACTTGCAGAAAGTTACCTGAAGAATACGACCCGAAAAAATGGTCAATTTATTTTCCCTATTTATATCAAATCATAAATATTTTCATTAAATTTCTTGTATCGGTAACAGATATATTCGTATTTAGAAGTTTGTATATTCGTCTCTGGCCGGTCGGGTTCGATGGACGTTTGCGGGCGACTGGCTCACGGCTCCTGAGTCCCTAGGCTGGACTAGGCGCGCCTGCACGTCTCGTCTCGCCTCCTGCCGTTCAACTCGGCTTCTGGAGGAAGAAAGGTCATTAAAAGATAGCGCTCCCAGTCACCGTCCACGCCTCAGTTAAAACTCAGTCAGTTTACGCGTTGGCAGCTGTACGCTTTGCATCTGTTACGCCGACCATTTTCTCAAAATTTTGTGAAAATAATCTGAAAATTTTGCACGAAAAGCGCAAATAAACTAAAAGTAAGATACTTGAACTAAATCAAAAACAATTCTAAATTTATTTCCACCAATTATTTTAAATCATGCATATTTGCATGAACTTTCACGTGACGGAAACTGATTTTATACGTTCGATGAAACTTTTAGAACGGACACCTCTATTAACGGCCAATTTTTCTTGGAACCGATTGATTTTCCCAAACACACGTGTAAATATTCTCTCTTTTAAGCGGTCACATGTCCCTGCGGTCAGCGGTCCAGCACATTTAGTACATTAATCTGTATTGGACGATCAAAATCTCGAGACGAATTTGTGGCTTTTATCCGTAACGCGGTAACAAAAGTAAGACTGGCGGAGTTCACTTTTGATTCAATATTTTTCTACATCGAAACGCAGAGAATACTTAGAACTGATATCTAGAATTGCTTATCTCGCGAGGGGGGGCGGTTTCTGTTTCCAGTATAAATTGTTTTCATGCGTGCTCTGTAGCCTCAGGGTGTGAATTGTTTCATTTCTTGTAGAGAATCAAGTTCACGAAATGAAAAGAGCAAGTAGTGTGGTTAGACGGAAGAGCGGGCCTGATGGCCCGAGCTTCGCCATATCAATAAAGGCATTATTATTATTATTATTATTATTATTATTATTATTATTATTATTATTATTATTATTATTATTATTATTATTATTATTATTATTATTATTATTATTATTATTGTTGTTGTTATTATTATTATTAAGTAGTGGTATGAAAAAGAAAGTAAAGTGAACATTAGAAATTAAATTGAAAAAAGAATAAACAAGATGTTTAAGTGCTTTAGTGCAAACATGCTTACGAGATTTTGTACTTTTATGTCCAATTAAAAGTGTGGCAAATGTGAAACCATACTTCACTTTCTTACAAAAACCACTGGACAGGATATCCATTGCCCATATTTTCGTTATCTTCATTAAGCGGACACCTGTATTAAAAATCAATTTTCTCCGGAATCATCAGTTGAAATAGATTATACTGTACTTCGAAGAGTGTAGTACCTTGGAATCCGTTTCCTTGGGCTTCGTCAGTGGCTGGTCGGTTCGGTGACCGCGTGCGAGCGCCTGGCTGCTTAGGCGCGGCCGCCTGCGCGCCACGCCTAGCACCGCTTCATTTGGCTCCCGGCGGAAAAAACGCCGCTGTTGAGGTAGCGCTCACCGCCACCATTAAAGCCGCAGTTTCACACTCCGTCACTTTATACGGTTGCAGCTACAGGCTTTTCATCTGTTGCGCTGGCCGTTTCCTAATAATTTTTGTGAAAAAAATCTCCCAGTTTGTGAGAAAAAACTACATTTCTGAAAAAACTAGTCTAGAAACCTGCTAATTTTTTGGATTCATAATTTGAAATTCACGATTTCATGGATTGGCATTAGTTCGCTGATTGAGCTTTATACGTAGAAGTTCATGTAATGGAATCTGTTCTTTTCAGCTTCACCCATTTTTTTCATTTGGCTCTCGACAAGAACACTCATATGGTCGTTTAACACGTATACGTTTGAATCACCAGGCTCTTCATTCTGTTGCGAAGGCCGTTTTTTTATAACTTTTGTGAAAAATCTGGCAGTAAGAAAGAAAACGGAAAATGAACTACATATCTGAAGAAACCTTATCTGAGAACCGGCTAATTTTTCGAACTCATAATTTTAAATTCACTACTTCACGGATATGTATCCGTTTTGCTGACTGATATTTACACGTAGAAGTTTATGTATTTGCATCTGTTCGCTTTAGCTTCATCCGTTTCTGATCAGTTCGTTGGCCGCACGCAGGTAGTGATGGCAAAGTTTAGCAAAACATCGATACATCAATATTTCGATATATCACCAAAAGGTTTTCGATGTCGTAGAAGCCATCGACAAAAACATCTATGTTTAAAATATTGATGTTTTAAACATGATGAAACATTTCGAAGTAATATGTCCTGGTTCTAATGTGATACATTAACGTCAATATTAGTTTAATGTATATTCTGTCTTAAATTTGACTGTCATCTTCATTTTTTAATCAATGCTCTACGTAGTCAAGGTTGAAAATGCATTTTAATATTACCACGTACAAATAATCAAAAAAAACGTAACAACATTGGGGAAAGATTGCGAATAGCAAACGGTTTCGTGCTGCCTGGGCATCGACAATAGTGACAGTTGTTAAAGGCTGTTGATTGCGAGTAATCCACCCAAAAAATAGATTCTCGAATTTTTTTTCATATCACGAGAATTTTTTGAAAACAACTACATGTCTGTACAAATATATCGATTTGCAGAAAACATCTAAAGCAGAACATCGATGTTATAATAGAGATATTCCCACACAAAAATATCGATCTGAAGAAAACATCTAAAGCAGAACATCGAATAGAGATATTCCTACACAAAAATATCGATCTCAAGAAAACATCTAAAGCAGAACATCGATGTTATAATAGAGATATTCCTACACAAAAATATCGATCTGAAGAAAACATCCAAAGCAGAACATCGATGTTGTAATGTAGATATTCCCACACAAAAATATCGATCTGAAGAAAACATCTAAAGCAGAACATCGAATAGAGATATTCCTACACAAAAATATCGATCTCAAGAAAACATCTAAAGCAGAACATCGATGTTATAATAGAGATATTCCTACACAAAAATATCGATCTGAAGAAAACATCCAAAGCAGAACATCGATGTTGTAATGTAGATATTCCTACACAAAAATATCGATCTGAAGAAAACATCTAAAGCAGAACATCGATGTTATAATAGAGATATTCCCACACAAAAATATCGATCTGAAGAAAACATCCAAAGCAGAACATCGATGTTATAATGTAGATATTCATACACAAAAATATCGATCTGAAGAAAACATCTAAAGCAGAACATCGATGTTATAATGTAGATATTCCTACACAAAAATATCGACGTTTTAAAAACATCGACTTTTTACCATTCCTACTCGCGGGCACCTGGCTCCTGGCTGCCCAGGCGCGACCGAGCACGTCAACCCGCCTCACGCCGCTCCTCTCGGCTCCCGGTGGAAAAAACGCCGCTGTTAATAGGCAGCTCTCATCGACGCCATCAATGCCCCCGTTTAAAACTTGGTCAGTTTAGAGGTTCGCAGCTTCTCTGCGTCGTTTTATTTCAATCTTCAGAAAATACTGGAAATAATGCCAAATAAATTTACCATTTGAATCAAATTTGAAGGAAAAGTACTAAAAGTGTTTTCATTCACTATTTGAAAAATGCATTTTCGTGAAAGTTCAAGTATCGGAATCCAATAAACATGTTTTACGCAAGTGTCTATATATAATGTAAATTATATCCATGCCGATGAAAATTCGAGGATCTGAATATTGATTTTCTTCTAAGCTGAAATTTTACTTTAATTGGATTCAATTGCATTAAATGCCATAAATATCTGCTAGACTGTTCGTTTGCAAATACTTCCTCCAGCTCCATCTTCTGCTTCTACCACTTGCTGCGTTCGCTGCACATGAGTTCTGTGGACTAGTTATTGCTGCCCAATGTCCGTTTAATGATTCCGTCAATACATATGTTAGTATTTACTTAGTACGTACTTCGTAGTTCACCTGCTCTGTCTGTTTTACTCTCTGTTGCGTTTAATGACAGCATTTAAACGTTCATTGCCTTCTCAAACCTTGCATTATCGACTTTGTAATCCTCCGTTCGCATCTTTCTTGCTCGATTGCATCTGTATTTTGCTGCGTTTGCTACTTTCTAGGCCGTCAATGGAATCTCGTAATCTCAATTTCCTGACTTCGCCAGTTAATATTTTCACATCTACTTCACGCATCATTAAAACGTTCGTTGCGATCACAGCAAAGTAATGTTCACTTTTGTATCCCTCAATTTCAGACGGGTATCATCCTCATTTTTTATATATCCACGGCTAATAGGTTCCCTGCATTCTAACTAATTGCGGTTGCTGTTAGTCCAACTAAGATTTCACTAATGCTATTTTATTAGATCAGCATCTACATTCTGTCGATACGATTCCTCTATAAAATTCTTTAATGATATCTACTCAACATGCACTCTTTTGCATTCTCTTGCCTTATCAAAATTTTGACTGGCTTCGAAAAATAATAATACAGATGACTTATTAATTTAAATGTGTTGTTATTATTATTATTATTTTTATTATTATTATTATTGTTAACATTTGCCTCTACTCCATTGACATGTTTTGCTAAGTTCTGCCAAAAAACAATTTAATACGAACCAAACTTAATATCTGTTTTCGCTTTTCTAAGTCTCGAACATCTCGTATTCCTTCTCATTCCCAAAATATATACAGATAACTTACGATGAAAAACATCGTCAACATATTGCATCCATGTAACACTGAACGCTTCTTATAATTGAGAAAAAACAGCAAATTAGTCGTCCCACCAGGCACTGTAGTGAGTCACTTCACAGTTGCTATGAACTGAGTTACCAGCAACTCCGCCTATACCCTACACATCTATCAATTTATTAATGATTCTTGATACCACAACTTCACCTTAGACCTTTTGCGGGAAAGGCCAATAAGCTGAATGAGTTATTGTATGTATGTTGAAATGAGTTAGGACTAAACGATACACTCTGGAGCCATAACAATAATGATAATAATAGTAATAATAATAATAATAACAATAATAATAATAATAATAATAATAATAATAATAATAATAATAATGATCTGGGAAGGCCGAGATCGCTAAGGCAGTAGTGATGTGGCGGTCTTGGAGCAAAGGATCGTGGGTTCGAGTATCACCTTAGACATGGTTGGGTGTGTTAATGTCTCTAAGTTGGTGATTGCCCATTAAACCTTCATTATTATTATTATTATTATTATTATTATTATTATTATTATTATTATTATTATTATTATTATTATTACTATTATTATTATTACTATTATTATTATTATTACTATTATTATTATTATACTTCATCCCCCAGGGCTTCCAATCCGGGATGTAAAAATGGACTTGACATATAAGTACTGATTCCCCCACGAAAAGGTCACGTGCATATGACTAGTCCTCGGTGGGTACAAGTGGCGCGTTCGCGTGGTCCTAGGATGGCCAATTCACGACCAAAAATATGTTGCATATCAATAATTATATATATAATCATATATAATACTTAATAATGAAAATTTATTATTTTTTGTTACTTAAGGTCACATCAACCTCTAGGTCATTAGCGGCAATTATTATTATTATTATTATTATTATTATTATTATTATTATTATTATTATTATTATTATTATTATTATTATTATTATTATTACTATTACGATCTTTGGATCGCCGGTTAAGTAGCGCGCTGGCCACTACGGCACAGGTCGCCCACCACCCAACTCCACGCGCGCGTGGCGTGGGGCGACGCGACGACCACAGAAGCCGCGTTCTCGCCGCTGGTCTCCGACGCCAGCGGCTGCAGCGGTGGGGCATCGCCTCGCCAACGTCCTCTCCTCCGCCCCCCGCCTCCTGCTCCTCGTCTCTTCCTCTTCTCCGCCCCTTCGCCTCTGCCTCCCTGCCCGCGGCGATGGCTCCAGCCGCGTCCGCCGCGGGCGTCGTCGTGACCGCCGGCTCGTCCCGCCGCGCCGCGCCGCGCCTCGCCTCGCCGCCACCCCGCGCGCCGGCCGGTCGAGCCGCTTCGCCGCACGTGCCCGCCTCCCAAATAAAATAGGACGCTGCGACGCGCCGCCGCCGCCGCCACCGCCACCACCGCCGCCACCGCCGCCACCGCCGCCGCCGCCATCTCCGCCACCTCCGCCGCCGTCACCGCCGCCATCTCTGCCGTCGCCGACGTCGCCGCCGCCGCCGCCACCGTCGCATCGGCCCGATACCACGTCGACACGTCGTCGGCTTGGGTCCACGCCCCTGAGACGTCTTCAGGAATCCGACGGAAGGAGAAGGGGATTCCGAGAGCGCCCGGCGAGCTTCCAGGCTCCCGTTCGGGGACGGCGTGACAATCGGAAGCAGCGGGAAGGAGTGATTTGGAGAGGGCGTGCAGGGGGCGCCAAAGGTGTCTGGTGACAAAGGCGATGAATGCTGTGACAGTGCTCCAACTGGTGTTGTGACGTTTTGAGATGAAAGGATTGTGGGCCAAATTTTTTTCGGGGGGGAGAGGAATTTGTCATTTTTGTATGTTTATTATTATTATTATTATTATTATTATTATTATTATTATTATTATTATTATTATTATTATTATTATTATTATTATTATATGCAAATAAGTTATTTATATTTTTTTAAATTCTTAAATAGATTTTTTTGAGTTGCGGAATGATAAACTTATTGTCTTCATTAAATGATTACGTATGGTCATTAAAATACATATAATGAAAAGTAAAGTAATTTCCAGGCAGTATTTTAATTTCAGATTAACATCAAGAAACGTTAACTCGAATTAGCGCTGTAAAAACCGTCATTTCAATCAGATTTCATACACTGCTGAGAGTCATCCTGCAAGAATCCGTGATAAGTATATGAAACAAATAGAAGCAAATTAAAGCCGTTACAACAAGCATTCAACTAATTATTTTGGGTTACCAAACATTTTTCTCGTACAAAAAAAATGTATTCCATAAGATTTCTATGGCATGTCCCAAAGATAGAGAAATTTCAGCAGGAAGCAAGAGACCACAGCCGTATCATCGGCCAAAGCGACACTAATCGCAAAGGAGGTAAATTTACTGCGTAGGAAATGGTGGTGGTATCTAAATTAATAAGCCGGCCGCAGATGTAGGAATGGTTGAAAGACACTGACGATGGCTGGGTAGCTTCGATGCTGGCGGCAACGAAGCTATCAGCCGTGGCGGTGTCCGTCTCCGAGTAACCGGCGGAGACGGTGGCAACGTGATGCGGCGTTTGGGAGCGGTAGCATTGGGACGATCTTGTTAGCTTCGGGAGAGCAGCGCATTCAAATAACGACTGCCAGAAAGCAATCTCTCGCTGGAATGCGGAGCAGCTTCTGTCTCTCCGCCGGGGCGTCCTGGCCACGCTGGTCACTGGATGGCATCGGAGACCCCAGCCCAGCACAGTCGGATCCGGTTCTTAAGTGAATTATATGAGTGATGGTGTCATGTGTAGTCCCGTTGGATGCGCCCATGCCTCGGCCACCGAGTTTCAAACCCACTGCTACCTTTTCTGTCACAGCTTCACTTCAGAAGAATAACTTGGAGCTGAGAACACCGGGAGTAGGTACAATAAATCAATATATTAGGAGTTAGATTGGTTAGTACTCAGCATGGAAACAAATAACATAAAAACTTGTCCATTCAAGTGATGCAAGCGCAATCTTCACGCAGCTTACTAAGGACAAATGTGTCTGAATTTAATTGTCGTGAAGAAGAATTACCATCTCAGGCTCAGGCAAAGAAGCAAGACAGGAGTTGGCGATTTGCCAAAGAAATTAAAACTTAATGAACAGCATACCTCCCGTCGGACGCGAAGGATTGTTAACAATCTGGGCAGCATCATAGGGACTATTGGACAGTAGAACCTCTTACTTTCGGCACATGTTAATCCCACACGGTCTTCTGTATTTCGCACATATTCTGGTAACTGATGATACATCATTTATTATTAAATACACTTTTACTTTGGACTCTTTTCTAAATCTGACAGTTTTCTAAATTCGCACGTGCCGCTTGTTCGAGGAGTGTCCTTGCATAACATTTTTCGCAGCAGACGATTTTCTTCAGAACCTGATTACATTTTAGTCTTGAAGATTGATTAATTGTTAGTGATTACGGGCGCGTCGACTATTGAGGTCGTTAGTCCAGTAAGTATACTGAATGTTTTTTCGTTGGGAGGTGGCGGTGATCTTTTCCCGCTGGATCGCGAGATCCAGCATCGACCTACCGTCGACTAGCGTGATTTTCACTAAATAGGTATCTCCGACCAGCGGGGCACAGCTCCAGCCGGGACAAGTTCTAAGCCCCCGACAGGTTTCCAGGCATGGGTACTAGTTAAATGAATGTTAGGGTAAATGTGCGTGTATGTGCAGAAGGGGTGAGGATAGGACAAAGAAGAGGAAGGAAAGATCGCGCGCAGACCGTGGCCCGTTTGTTAGAGTTCTGCTCCGGCATTCGACTGGTATTGATCTGAGAAATCACGGAAAACTACCGATCAGAGCAGCCTGCCCCTAGAATTCTCCCCAGACAGCGACTGAATTCGACCTAGCTGAGAATCCAGTGTCGAAAATCCTTCCGCCATCGGGGCTCAAACCTAGGACCTCCAGGTTAGAAGCACTGCAGTGACATCAGTTGGTGCATTGAGCCACCTCTCTCGGTAATCTTGAAGATGAGGTCCATAGTATGGGGAAACGTCGTTCCTAATGCTTAGAACGATGGGCTTCCCAAAAATCAGAGAAAAGCCGCACAGCTCCTGCGCAATTTGTACCAGGACACCGTTTCCGTTAATTGCCGCGTTTGATCTCAAGAACTATATCCTTGCGCTCATACAGCAAGTCACCCAATGAAAGGGCGATACTCTGCCCAGATAACATCTATTTAATACTTTCGATCCTACGAACGTATCTGATACGTCGTCTTCATTTTACTGCTGTGTTATATGGACATATGTTATACGTCCTTCTACATTTATCGTGTTTGACAAGCTAAAACCGTTTTTTGGAGGCACCTAGAATACGCTTTTTAATATCACTAAGGAGGTCGCAGGACAAACGCCAATGTGTGCTTCTATTTTGTGCAAGTATTTGCAATTTTTCCAGTAAGCGATTGGATATCATACATGCAAGCACTGTCGATTACGGTCAGAATGTCTATCTTTGTTAGTAGTGTTGTTGCTGTTAGCGACATATACAGATGTTTAGAAGATGTAGGTGTAAAATTAACAGCGGCTCTCAACAATGGAAGTTCAAGAGTTTTTGAATAATGAATGAGAGCAGGATTCTTCTGATGAGGACGTCGATTTTATTCCTGGTCTGTTGTCTAGTTCAAGCAATGAAAATTATATCGAGGTGAGTAATAACGATGCGAATGATTCTATCGGTGAGTTTTCATTTCAATTAGAATGATGTGAAATTGATAAACAATTTGAATTATAAGTGTTTGAGATAACCAGTGAAATAAAATTTCGTGTAAATGAAGACTACTGAACTACACTATTTTTCATCATTTTTACCACAGTATATTTCGAAAAACGAAGGCAGAAATAAATAGATATGCAAATGGAACTATATCTCATCTTCAACAAAATATAATTATAGTTCACATAATTATAGAGCATAAGTATACTTGACACATGAAGTTCACTGCGTTTCCTCCATGTTTTGTAACATTATTACTTTCTGCAAAAATATAAAATTGAGAACATGTGATTCTTTTAATTTCATTCTTACTACCATTTTATAATCAAATGATCTTAAAATACATACAGACTTAAAGAGAAAAGACAGTAGCACTACTACAAAAGTACAACAAGATTTTATCAATTTCCAACTAATGTAGTTTTTCTTTTACAACATTTTGAATAGCAGCAATATGGCCCAGAACGCAGGAGTTAACCACGTAGAGTATCCCTCAGGATGGAATGTGGTAAGCGCCCTGAAAAATATATATCATGATTAATCACCCTGAAAAGAAATGTATAATTTTTGTTACACGAGGATGCGCTTGCTTAATCATGTGAATTCTGACAATGAAATCACAATATTTAAGTCTTTCAAATGTCTCTGTGACTCAAAATCTGAATCTTTCGAACTGCACTGGTAGATAGCTTTGTCTGTAATTTGCATTTCAGCAGTAGAGCGTCCTGAGCAATAGTGCATAAGTTACAGTCATTCAACTGTTCTCTTCATGTAGACTTAAAGGCAAGTCATACAAATCCAAGACCGTTAACCACGCTGTTCAGAACGCGGTCGCTCCCGTTCATCACAAAGCACATAATCCACGGTCGAGGACTTGAATGCTGACTTAACTTACAGTCCGAGGCCGTTCACCCCACCATTCAGAACGCGGCCGCTCCCGTTCATCTCAAAGCACGTAATCCACGGTCGAGGACTTAAATGCAGACTTAACTTACAAGTCCAAGACCGTTCACCCCACTATTCAGAACGCGGCCGCACCCGTTCATCTGAAAGCACGTAATCCCCCGTCGAGGGAATCCTCGTTTGGCAGTGCCCTCGCTATCGCAGTCGATGCCTCGCAAGCGTCGGGGACCAAGTCCGGTCTCGAGTCCCAGGAGTTCGCCACTGCGTCGCAGGTTGGGTCATTCTCCCAGAGAGCCGGCGGTTCCCAAGACGCCGGTAGCGGCGGCGGCGATGGCGGCGGCCGCGTGCGGCTTATCGCAAGCGTGAGTCCAAGACGCATTGCGGGCTGTATATCAGCGGTCGGCAGGCGCGACGCCCCACCTCCGCCCCGGTGTTATCCACCGGTGTCGTTCCGCCGCCTGGGACTGTGGACGCGTGTTATCGCCAGCGACCCATCGCGACGAACCCCGGAGCACGGCGCACGCGGTCGCCCCGGCCTGGCACTCGGGCACCGGCCACCTCCTTATTTCTCGGCGGCCGGCTACGTGGCCGGGAGATTGCGGCCAAGGTGTGGTGTTTGGGGGGATGGGCCGAAGCTGGGAAACTTAGGCACTTTGGAACTTGCGATCAATGTTTTGATTATTTGGTTTTCGGTATTGAAGACGACAGTGCACTACGTTTCCACCTCTGAGTACTGGGGTTTAAATCGTGCTCAATTTATGAGAAATGTGAGGGTAATGCGGGTCCGAGACATTTTTAACGGGGTTCTCCCATTTCCCTCTGCCTCTCATTTCACAAGTATTACATTATTAACATACCACCTATGCATCAAATGCATTCATTTCATTTGAGCACCACAGACTGGCACTGTTGTCATAATAAGGTTTGACTAAGTTGTTTTTATATTTATATTTTCACGCTAATAAATAGCGTGATCAAATTTTGATGAATCGAAATGGGGTTAGCAAAATAGGTGTTTTCATTTCTAGTGAATACAAGGCACACTTTGCAGGAGTTAAAAGCGGACTTAATAAATTCCATATTTACTAGTAAATAAGCACAAATCTATAATAAATATGACTAATACCTATATTTGATATTTTTTCGTATGTCTTGGATTTAACTAATAAATATAATATACTTCGTGACTGGAAATTCATGATGTCGATTCCATTATGATAAATTAGGATGGAAAATGCGTAAAAGGGAGCGCTTCACATTTAGTTCGTCCTCAGCAATGACGGCCTCTACTAGCAGAGATGTAAGTAAAAGCGAATAATCTCTGTTCACCAAGACACTTACATGAAGGATCTGGTTATAAATGGATTTCACCGATCAATACCAGTCGAACGCTGGAGCAGTACTCTAACAAACGGGCCACGTTTTTCCTTCCTCTCCTTTCTGCTACCATCACCCCTTATTTACATACACTTACACTAACATGCACTACACTACTACACATGCCGAGAGATCGGTCGGGAGCTTAGAGCTTGTCCCGGCTTGGGCGGTTCTCCGTTGATGAGAGATACCTGGTTGGGGAAACCCCGTTAGCGGACGGTAGGTCGGCACCGGCTCTCACCATTTAGCGCGGGAAGATTACCACCAGCTCTCGAGAAAATCACATACAGTACACTTACGGGACTAATGACCTTAGGAGTTCATGCGAATGGAATTACTAATCAAAAGTCACCCCCCTCCTCGACCCCCTCTTCGACCCCCTCCTCGACCCCCTCCTCGACCCCCTCCTCGACCCCCTCCTCGACCCCCTCCTCGACCCCCTCCTCGACCCCCTCCTTGACCCCCTCCTCGACCCCCTCCTCGACCCCCTCCTCGACCCCCTCCTCGATCCCCTCCTCGACCCCCTCAACGCCCTAACCCGTTACCTATCGGCATCACCGTTCTCCCATGCCTGTCGCTGCGTCCTTTTGGCCCCCTTCGCGTCATGCGTCTTGGTCGGGCGCATAAATCGTGGGCGGGCTGGCGGGCGCGACCGCAGACGCTCCTGCTTATCCTCGGGTCTAATTGCAAACCCGCCTGCGCCGGTTGCTGCGCGCGCCGCCCGCCACGAACAATAACGTGCCGCCTGAGAGACGCAGAAGGCGCAGCGAAGGAGATAGCGGAGGTGCAAGACAGTAAGCGGTGGAGGCGACAATACCAAAATACACAGTAAAGATCAGTGCCGGACTTTGACGTGTGTGCGCCCTAAGCTGTCAAATGTTTTAGCGCCCTTTTAATTTTTTTAACATTAAAGCTATTTACATTTTCAATAAAAAATGTACGATATTTGTAACCGTCGCAAATATTGTGTACGTATGAATAATTGATTATTTGTATACGTATCAATACATATACATATAATCATCATTGCCATGATATTGATTTAATAAATATACGATCTTTTTGTATTCATTTTATCTGTTGATGTCAATGGATATATATTTGATTAATTAACACCTTCTTTTGTAACAAATATGGTAAGAAATATTTCTATAAAAAACATTCAAAAGTTCGCCTTATGAAATTTTGCATCCGCTGAAATTCGTTCGCCCCCTAAAAATTACGCGCCTCAGGCTGCAGCCTACTCAGCCTGTTCGGTAATCTGCAACTGGTGAAGATGAACAAGAGTCATGCCTCTTGGCGGAAGTGGATATAGTGGACAAGACTGACCAAACACATAATAGTACGCCGATTGTAAAAGTTATCATGTAAATGTGAAGCATTTACGTGTGTAGCATTTAAAGTAAAATAGCGACAGAGAAAAATGTTTGATGATATTTAAGTTCTTATTATTGCATGTTTAATAATTTCTGGCTTTATGTTACTATAACAATACAATAATGTGTTATATACCGTATGGTCGCGCCCAGCTTTAGAACGTATGATTTACTGTTCTTACGTGACAGTTCCTTGCACAAATGGAACCCGAGTATTTGCAACATGTGCCGTGGATCGAACTAAGTGCATGTCTGGAGGAGAATTCAAGGTTGAGTCCGATGCTTTTTTAATCAGTCGTTCTTTTAGCTATATCTTAACAACGGGTATCGGATCTAGCGTGATCTTTTTTCTTCATTATCGCGACATATATTGACAGTGTACACTCTGAGGGATAATGAGGTTTCTTGTGCACTCATGAAGTAGAATATAAGAAAAAATGGAATGACATTATTTTTAGAGGCATTTCGTGCGACGCAAAGCAACCACGTAACCATGTCGCTACAACGACATAATCCTGATGGAAACGGAGGTCAAGAAAAAAATCAATGGAGCAGCTCTGGCCTAGGGCGAAGGAGACAGTGTATGAGATGCAAATGGAGAGGACGGGAGATCGTCTTCCTGATAAATTGGATGGATTAATGTTTCCTGGAGAATCAACTGCTATGAATATTAGTCCCGTTAGCGCAGTGCATGTAATATTCTGATGGTGTTCCTCCCTCACTGAATTGAGATATCCAGCGCTGCACCTACACGTCAGCTAACGATGTGTCTCCTCCAGGTATTTCCCCCAGCAGACCATCGCTTCAGCAGGGACAAGCTCTACGCTCCCGACATTTGTGATAGTGTAGTGCATGTACGTGGAAGTGGAAGTGAGGAGGAGAGGGCAAGGTTGAGGAAGGAAAGATCTTGCGCGGTACTTTGCCCGTTTGTTAAGGTACTTCTCCGGCATTCGCCTGGTATTGATCGCAGAGACCACGAAAAACTACCGATCAGAGCAGACGACCGCTAGAATTCTCCGCCAAGCAGTGGCAGAATTCGACCTAGCTATTTATCTAATGTCAACAATTCACCACCTTCGGAACTCGAGCCCTAGGACCACCCGGTCAGCGTCGCTACAGAGACAATGCTGTCTCTGAGCCAATTCAGCCAGTGTATATAAAATCGGAGGCGAAGGCGCGAGTGAGGGGAGGAACCAACGGGAAAGGAGCGGTAGATCAGTGCATCAACTGATGTCACTGCAGCGCCTCTGACCGGGAGGTCCTAGATTCGAGTCCTGACGGCGGCAGGATTTTCGACACTAGCTTTTCAGCTAGGTCGAATTCAGTCGCTATCTGGAGGAGAATTCTAGCGGCCGGCTGCTCTGATCGGTACTCTGAGTGGTTTCTCCGATCAAAACCAGGCGAATGCCGGAGCAGTACCCTACCAAACGGGCCACGGATCGCGCGCGATCTATCCTTCCTATTCCTTGTCCTATCCTCTCCCCTTACACACACTTACACTAACATGCACTACACTACCACATATTCCGGGAGACGGGTCGGGAGCTTAGAGCTTCTCCCGGCTGGGGCGGTGTCCCGCAGGTGGGAGAGTCCTGATTAGGGGGAAACCCCACTAGCCGACGGCAGGTCGGCGCCGGATCTCGCCATCCAGCGGAGAAGATTACCGCCATCTCCTGAGAAAAATACATGCACTACACTAGCGGGATTAATGACCAAAGCAATTGACGCGCCCGGAAACACGAAAAAGTCAATCAATCAATCAACCAACGGGAAAATGGTCACCGCCCTCCCGCTCTCTCGATCGCCCCACCCCCGCCCACGCGGCGGTGCGGCCTCCGCTATAATAAACTGACTAATTCAAATTAATGAGTGGGTTATTGGCGTCATGTCCTGTCAGGCAACGGAGTATGAGCCCGCCCTCTTATGGGCATCGGAAGACGCGACCAGAACAACTTTGTGTAAGTCATTCAAGGGCGGCCGTGGAAAGGCTTGTGCGTGGAGGTGACAGGCTTTCTACGCCGCCTTCACTGCCGCCTTCATCGCCGCTCCGGCCGCCGCCGCTGCCGCCGCTGTTGCCACCAGTACCACTGCGTCCAACGTGACTACCGCATCGCGCTCATCATCATACAACCACTGCGTCTCTTATCTCGATCGCTCGACCTTCATTCACAGAGCGCTTAGCATTTTCCTTCTCTTCTCTGATTTTCTGTTTCCATAATTACATTTGGGCTCCATTAGCTTCCTGAGGTCCCATTTGGTTCCTGAGCTTCTTCTTTGATGTATGTGTGAGTGCATTCATGACGCTTTTATTCCTCATTCTCGCCTTTGCTTGCTTCAATGCACATCTCTCTTGCAGCCTAATCAGTCTCTGTGTCTCACCTTTGTATTCTTTTTGTGTCTTCATTGTTTTCATCATTCCTTCTAGTTTTACGCCGTCTTTCCGTTTCGAACGAAGGCATTTCTTGTATCTTTGCGGTGAATTGAAGAGACTGCTCCTCGAACCATGGCATCTGTGCCTTCTTCGCTAACACTCTTGCTACATGGCAGGGGTGGACTGGCCGTCAGATGGGCTCGTGAATGGAAGACGAGGTGTACTTGAGTATAATGCAGGCATGTCAAGGTCGCGGGCAAGGTAACAAGCTTACTAATGCTCGCGGTCACTGCGTCCAGAGAAATTGGCGCCAGATTTAAAAGTAAGGGTTGTACAAATTCCTTCGGAGTGGCGGTACGTCACTAGATGCCTGGCCCATAACAGTCTTTTGAAGAAGTTACTTGACTGTTATTTTCACAAATTTAGTGATATTAATTCCCATTTTTTCTTTAAGGTAAAGAAATTATCCATTAAAATGAAATAATACATCAGTTCGATTCCAAATTCTCAATTAAGAGTAAAATGAACTTTGTACATTCAAGTTAGAAGGTTGAACAGACAAATATTTTTGTCTGTTAAAATCGCTGTCCGTCCGTAAGCGAAAATTGTTAACTTATAGAAATTGTTAAATTATTTCACATTATTGCCAAATACAATAAATAACTGGATGATTTAATATCTCAACACAAAACGTAAACAAGGAAAGAATTCACCATTTAAACATATTCCTGTCACTTAGCAAAGATCTTTATATAAGGGAGAATTTAGTAAGAAAATAAACATCAAATAGTAATAAATAGTGAAGTATATAAATGTAATGCAATTCTCGGTTATTTGATAGAACAAACCGGTCAAACATATTTTCGTACGAAGCCACTATACCCCGCCGCGCGGGAGTCAGGGGAAGTTGCCCGTACGAGCGCTGGGATCCCCAGGCGGGCAAGTAGCTCGTGCGCGGGCGGTTTGACGTGCCTGGTTTAATGAGTACAGGGAAGGAAAGAACCTAGAGATACGTGGGCTGTGCTGTCCGTATCTTGGAAAGTTATGAATGGTTGCGGAATGTGAGAGGCATGGGCTGTCTGATTGCAAGGTGGTAGGCCTTGGAGAATGACAGGCGGTTTTGATCGCTGAATGGTTTTCGGCGCTTTAAAAGAAGTCGCTGTACTTCGGGAATGGCGGATGACAGCGTTTATGCAGAAGCTGACATTGTCGAATTAAGGACGGTCGTCGATGATTACAATCTTGTTCAGAGAATGCTTTTCACCATGTCTATGAAGCATATGACAGTGACGGAAATATGATCTGCTACGTCATGGTCTGACGTGTGCAATATTACCAGGAATTCTATCAGCTACCGGATTCAGCTTCGCATAAAGATTTCAGTTGCAAATTACCTTTTACTCGCTTTTCAATTATGATAATCATTCCTAAAATACCTTTATATTTTTCATCTACAATGGACGTAAGATAATTTTTTCCAAAGAGTCACTGTGTAGTTAAAAGGCATATCAGTAACCCACAGTTACAAGCCAGTCCGACAATGACATTCAAATAGAATTCCACATTGAACAGAAGATTTATATGCTTCGATACTTTAAAGAGAAAATTAGTTGCTGTCACCGATGCGATAACATGCTAGCTTCAAAGATACAGTTATTTAAAGAACATTAAATAAAGAAGAGTAGAACTCGCAGACTGGTTTTATTAAAAGGACATTTCTTGAAATATTAGAAATTTTTAATCATTTAATGGAATACTGCACTAAATAAATGCTTTTTGAATACGATAAAGGAAGTAGAAGTTTGAAAGCGAAGGTCCATTAATGCCCATTTCGCATTGAGGAAGGTCGCAGAATGACAGTCGATACCGGTGATTCAGGTGATTCCGGGTGATTCCGGGCGCATCAACAGATTAGGTCATTAGTCGCGTAAGTGTAGTGCATGTTTTTTTTCTCGGGAGATGGCGGTGATCTCCCCCAGCTGGATGGCGAGATCCGGCGCCGACCTGCCGTCGACTAGCGGGCTTTCCCCCTAATCAGGACTCTCCCACCAGCGGGGCACCGCCCCAGCTGGGACAAGCTCTAAGCTCCCGCCCGGTCTCCCGGAATATGCGGTAGTGTAGTGCATGTTAGTGTAAGTGAGTGTGTGTTTGTGTAAGGGTGACTTCAGTTGATGCACTGAGCTACCGCTCCCGGTATGACGGTCGAAATGTTGGCAACTGTGACTAGGACGCGGCGTCATCCGGTCAGCCAAGTATTTATTAAAATATAATTTTAATTACAAAACTTTCACGAATAGTACATTTTACATTACGACAGAAATTAATTTTATGGTGTGTGGGTAAATGGATTTATGTTATTTTTTTGGGAAGGTGCAGTTCTTAGGGAGATATTAGTGACTGACTATAATATATCTCACAAATCTAAAATTAAAATGTAGTGAATATAATATTTTTTAAATATTCTCTGCTTCATAATGATCACGCGAAACATTATTTGCACTTTTCTTCAAACTCCATTTTATTGATTAATAGAAGTGGAACTGTACTTGAACTGTACTTGAAATTCCAAATAAGATCGTTTGTATGATCTCTAGAATAAATTTCCGTTTAAATTAATTGTCATCAATATAATAAATTATTCGACTTCACCTGCTAACCGTATATTTTCTCAAATGAATACAAAGATCTTCTTCTATAGTTCAATCTCGATACCGAACAAACGACATTTGACATTCCAAATCATTTCCTTAGTGTTATCTACTTCTTCAAATCCCCATGTACCAAACCTTCTCTGTTTTAATTTGGCTATCTTCTGCATTTCTGATAGCTTTCTACTAGCTTTGCCTTATTTGTCGGCTCCTTTCTCTCATCGCCCTTATATCCTTTCGGACGCGCCTCGTTCTCCGCGCCTACTCAACTCCGCCTCGGTTCTTTCCGCCTCGGCGCGTCGGCCTCGACTCTCTACGCCTCGACTCGCCCCGCCCCGCCTCGCATCGCACCGCCCCTCCCCGCCCCTTGTCCCGCTTCACTCGCCCCATTCTCATTGCCTCAGTCTACCCGCTTGAACCTGTCAGCTCAACTCACGCCCTCCGTCCCTTCCCGACTTCGATTCGCCCTACCTCGACTTGCGCTACCCCAACTTGCCCTACCTCGACTCGCCCAAGCCCGACTCGCCCTACCTCGACTCGCCTTTCGATTCAACTTCCCTCGACTCGCCCTACCTCGATTCGCCCTAGCCCGAATCGCCCTACCTCGACTCTCATCCCTCCACACCTTGACTAGCACCGATTCGACTCACCCCCGAGCGTTCTCCCTCCCCGCCTCCAACCGCGCCTCCTCTATCCTCCCCACTTCTACTCGCACCGCCTCCATTCCCATCGCCTCTACTCGCACCGCTTTGGCTCAGCCCTCTTGTAACCCCACCCCAACCCCGTCAGCCCGGCCCCGCCCCCTCGCCTGTGGAGGAGGCGCGCCCTGTGCCCAGCGCGGGCATGCCCCAGGGACTGCTTCGCCCGTCCGCCCGTTCGTTTAATGAAATGCGCCCCGGGAGAGCGCCGGGCCGGGAAGGCAGTCGCTCGCTCGCGTAAGAACGCGGCCAAGACGCCCGGCAAGTCGCTCACGCTAATCAAGATGGGGCTATGCACGAGCGCCTGCCGCCTACAACGCTAGTTATTATTAGAAACCATTCCAAAAGGTATGCGAGGCGTCGTACGCGAAATTCCTTCAAGACTTTAGAAAATGGGGACTGTATACCTTTGTTCAATTGATTGAACTGAATTTGCCTTATTTTACGTGGCGAGACTCAGGCCATGAGGCCTGCTCTTCCGTCTGACCACGCAAATTTCGTTACACTCCTTTCAAGAAGAGAAAGAAGGTATTACTTGGGCGACGAAACAGGCGATTTTGAATTTTGCTCAGAGGCATCATTTAGGATTGAGGATCTTTTACATGCAGTAAATCTACTAACATAGGACAGCCGGCTTTACTTCCCCTCCGAAAGAAGGGGTACGAAGGATTTTTTCGCCCTTAAAAATACAGGGCTTCGATCGGGAACTTGGGTATAGTAGTCCAATACGCTTTCCGCTACACCATCGCCACCCCCTATTGATATATTCTTCTCAGTAGTCATTGAATTTCGTTTAGTTAAGTTTTAGTTTTGTACGATTTTCTGAAAACGCCAAATCCAGGCTCAATGATTATATTATTCGCAAACTTGTTGGACGTGCTAAAACGTGATAAAATTGGACAGCTTTAGACCATTATTTCAGGAAAATATTGGCTATATTTCTATAAATGCAAATTCTATTAAGCATAATACTGTTTCCGTCGACTATTGTTTCGCTGGTGAATTTCAGGTATACAAAGAAAATTATATGGTAATTTTAAATAATATTTTGTTGTAAAACAGAGCAAAAATGTCCTTCAGAATGTCAAAAAGTTCTGTCGAGGCACTCTTCCTAATTACAATAGTTAATGATAACATGAGTCATGCTAATGAAGCAAATGTAACTACAGAGATTTAAAGCGTATTTCTATGATTGAAAAATTGCAGTCACACAAAAATATTATTCACTTCTACATTATTATACATCAGGCCGCTCAGTATTATACTTGAACAGATAAATGACTCAATATACTTAATAAATATTCCTTGTAATTGAAGCTCATTACTTGCTTTGGTAATGTGGCTCCTCTAATTTATGTAGCATTTAAATATTTCAACGAATGCTTGCCCCAACATCTCTTCGCCGGCAGTGAACAAATCTGGTGTTGGGCTTCGTGAAGTATTTTAAAAAAGCAGGGAATGGAGGTTCGCACAAAAAGTTTGCCACAGGGACGCATCGAGCACCACGCGATGACAGCGAATTTCGAAAGCCCCCCTGGCGTCGAACAAAATCGAATGGATATTTCACTTATACTAGTCATGGCTACCCCCCAGGCACATGCCTCGACTGCATTACAGTAAATTTGCAGTTTGACAGTGATAAACCTTGCGGTCAAAATATTGGACCCAGTGATAATGATAACGTTTATGCAAGCACCTGAATCGTGAAATGAGAGAGGCTCGCTACATAAATCTTTTTAATACCATCATTTGGAGTGGAACATGATTTGAGGAAGAAATATCTCATTATAAATATCAATAACATTTTGTTCTATAAATACTGTGTAATATTTGCTTACAAATTCGTTTGATCATTCAGGTAATATCACAAAATTAGAAAACAAAATTAACAGACTTGAATCATAAGATCATAATTGCAGTAATTAAATTATTTTTCTTTGGAATTTTTGGGCAAATGATAGCTAACGTACACTCGGGAAACGCTCTTGAAAATAATAAAGATAAGGAAATTCTCTCTTGAGAGAGAATTTTATAATAGAATTTTTTGTGACTTCGGTAATTTAGATTGTAATGCATTCTCGATTCATTCTTGTAAACGAAGATTTATAATCACGTTTAAAAGTTTTCTACAATCACAACTTTATTTTAGTTATTTTGTTAATTAATTCTAATTTAAATTCCACTAAAACTATTTATTATAATGATGGTGAAAAATTTGAAAATGTAGCAATTTGGCTATCAATCGACGGGAAGTAACCAAAATCAATGCAATTCAATTTTGTTATTGTTGTCTACCGTACGAACTAATAAATATCTTAAAATTCTCTACAAATATTAATCACCAGAATACATTTCCATTGTTTACAAGTGTTTAATCTTATCGCTAAAAGTATTATAAATCATAATATAAAAACGTTAGGAGAGCTTTTTACAATCCCCACGATTCCAGAAACTGGCGCATTATACTCCGTAGTTTCTGCACAACTTGAAATTGCTGGCACCAACATTTTGCGACAGCTGATGAATCTGCAGACTTCTTGAAATATTGTACTTCCGAGTATCTACATTGCGTGAAAATGTCGACACAACTCGTGAATATAGACTTCGTGGCATATTGAACTTTCAAAATCTGCATTGCACGTAACTGTTGACACCAGCACTTTGTGAATACACAGACTACACGACCATTGCACTCGCAAATACCTGCGTTGCAAGAAAATGTTGACACCAACACGCCACGTCTCCTGTACAATCACCAAATGTGGAACAATTGAAAATCTCCACGGCCATAATGTTCACCCCCACCCCACCTCATCAACACATGTTCAATATAGAAATTATTCTAAATACCGTGAAAATGCTAATAATACCTTCAGAAGTTGGTCTACGAATAAACAGAAAACATGTGACGTATTGAACTACCGGATACCCACATTGCGCATATGCGTCTTATTCCCGCAGGCCAGACAGGCACTCGCGTTTATTGTCAGATGTATGTGCCGTTCCCTCGCAGCGTCGCTGAACAGTTCGCGGCATAGCACACGGTTGATCGGAAGCCCTCTGTAAAATTTCCTCGAAATTACTCTCGGAGGGGAACGGTCTGTAATTGCAGGCGGAACAAATCTCATAGTACATCTGCTATATTGTTAGGTAACGATGGGATGGGTGTTCTTTGGAATGAAAACGGTTAAATCTGACGATTCGTTCTCTATTGCGACACCTAGCTGGATGGGTTTAAGACATCGGAGGAAACAACTGGTTGTGATATATTGATGATTATTGTGATGTGAATAGAACAATAACGCCCATTGCGAAAAACGGTGTATTACAAGTCTGCCAGTTTAGAAGAAAAGTCTTACTTTTACTTTTTATAAGTAGTTTAATTGAATGTATTGATGACTGATTGAAGATAGTGTATGTCAAACGACTTAAAGAAAAATATTCAAATTAAATATGAAGCGTGCGTAGGAGAAGCTCTGAATATCCGATCTGAAATGGAAAAGTCAAAAATTAATTTGAAATTATATTTATCGTGTTAAAGAACACGGTATCTACAAGACAAGTGTAAGCGAAGAAATAAGATTCGAGGTATCAACGAGGTATGTTCAAATTTTGAGACTACGCAACATTAATACACTTTATTAATAAAATTATCTTCTTTCATTCTCATACGTCACTTGAACGTACTACCGTAAGTTTTTTAAGCCAAAATTGAGTCCCTTGCTGTCCATCACAAGAAACCAATATTCGTACTTCTGTTCTTGATATTTACAGAAATCGATATAGGAAAATGAGACATACATATTTTCTTTTCATTGATAGAGGGATCAAGATGTGTAAGTATTTAGTTATGCAAGAAGTAGCGGATCTGGAGGTAGCGGTGATCTTCCGTTGCTGGATGGTGACAACCTACATGTTGGCTAGCGGGGATTTTCACAACCAGGTATACAGCGGAACACCGCTCCCGCCAGCACAATGTATGTTCCCGACCGGTCTCCCTACATCTGTGGTAGTGTAGTACTGTAAGTAAGGGGTGATGATAGGACAAAGAAGAAGGAATGATCGCTGGCGGTCCGTGGCCCATGTTAGAGTATTACTCTGGCATTCGCCTGGTATTGATCGGAGAAACCACGGATAACTACCGATCAGAGCAGCTGGTGGCTAGGATTCACCTCTAGACAGCAACTGAATTCGATCTAGCGAAATTCCTGCCACCATCGGGATTCGAACTTAGGACTTCCCGGTCGCAGGCACTGCAGTAATATCAGTTGATACCCTGAGCCACTTCTTCGGGTCAATCCATCAAAAGAAACATTTTGTTTCTGTACATCATTCCATTAGAGTAGAATAATCGTAAAATAATTAATGTTTAATGATCTGGAATCTTCTCAAAATGCAACGTGACAAAGTAACGGGGCATGGCTGCGTACTGAATACTAGAAGCTGTAATTGTTCTTGAATTTTGTTTCCATACCTGGTGGTACGTAAAAGAAAGTACTTTGTTATATTACAGAAATAAAGCAAACATAGATCGTACGAGCACTCTAATGATCCATTAGCGTGTATATTCTTCTTCTTCTTCTTCTTCTTCTTCTTCTTCTTCTTCTTCTTCTTCTTCTTCTTCTTCTTATTATTATTATTATTATTATTATTATTATTATTATTATTAATTATATAATAATTATTTATTGTATTATTACAATAACAATATTATATAATTGATAATAATAATAATAATAATAATAATAATAATAATAATAATATTCCAGTGGTGAAATCTAATCTCTATTGCTTAATACACCTAGAGCAACCGCAAGGTGCAATTTAGCGATGACTGCACTAAGAAAGACGCCAAATCGTTTCACTACATTAGTTTTACAACATCCTGCCACATCTATGCCGTACTCTCCGAAAAGGTTAACGAGCCATACCACTCACAGATAGCGAACCAAAATTGCATACATGGAGTTATCGCCTTTTGAAAATCGGCGACAAGGCGCACTGTGGAAGGAGCCTAATGAAAACATGAACCTGCTTGTAACGCTACTGACTTCGACACCTCTCGTTGCAGTTTCGCCGCCGAGGTTCGATGAGGTTTCGCGCGGGAACAGCCATTCACGGTGTGAACGCACCGGGTGGAAATCCCGACCCTCTTGGAAACCGTCATTCCATGAGCAGTAGCGTATTGAGAAATAACTGAAATATCTATATAAAAATTCAATAATAATAATAATAATAATAATAATAATAATAATAATAATAATAATAATAATAAAATTTTAATGTCAGTGACCAAACCAGAATTTTTAATTTGAATTATTTTTGCTATTTCTGTATGAAGCTATAGATTTATTGTCGAACTGATTTAATTGTTTTTATAAAGATTTTTTCATTCATGCTGAATTTAATTTTTATTTGTTGATTTTAGTTATTTACTTGCCCACCCATGCGAGAACTCTCGCATGATAATCCACTTCCCTAATTTTCCATTCCCCTCCCCTATTAAGCCTATAATATATATTTTCCTTCAAGACCCTCTTATTCTCCGTCACTTGATCTTTATGTCTCCTTGTGATTGATAATACAATACACCCTGTTTAATAAAAACTATTCGTTTTTAACGTTATTACGGAACAGATAGGTACACCTGTGTAAGTCAATCGCGTAGAATTATAAGTAATTAGAATAATTTCACATACAGATGCAGATTCTACAGGCTCTGAACAGGTGGGGTAGAATCGAGATGCGTGGAACCACCAAAAATGTAATAGAATGTTTAAAAAGATCTCGGGTAGATTACGGCGTGAGGATCGTTTCTTTGAGGCTTTGGATTCAAAATTTTAGTTTTTATAGCACTAAAACGCTTCGTTTGAGTTATTTAACGATATAAATTAAAAAAGTCGACCAAGTGTTGCGGGGTGCATTTGACATGAATGTATTTTTTTTTAAACCGTCATATTCAGTAAGTCAAAGTGTAATTTGTCACTCCTCTGTAAAATTCACTTTCTTTAGAGACCTCATTTATAAAGATTAGTTGCGTGTGAGAGCCGCGAAAAGTATTAAAATAATATAGGGGACGATAAGATTTTCAATTGATATGTTGAATGACTTTCTTCAATTTGTAAGTTAAATAATTATCATGTATCAATATGTGTTGTCGGCTACTCGGACACGGGCTAATGCCAAATGAGCCCCCTCACTACTTTTTTCACCAATGATTAACATTGATAAACAGAAGAAACTCTATGTAAAACTTTCGAAAATTAATCTACATTTACTATTTTAAAAATTTGTTGCGTCTACAATTCGACGCAACGCATCTCCAAGCCTCTTAAGGGGCGTTGAGCGCTTTGCGCTGTAGAGTAATCCTCCATTAACATTTGGCGCTGGCGTCGGAGTAATCCTCCATTAACTTTTTTAGTTTGACATTCACGTCACGTCGCAGTCAGTTGTCAAGAGGACCGCCAGGAGCATCTCCGCGTACGCGCCTCCTGCTACGCGCTCCTGCGTCACTACCCAGCGGCCAGAATTGAGAAGGAAAGAGGAGAGAGGTAGGGTTTAGGACACTTCACAGGGGTTGGACTATCCCTTCTGAAGCAGCCAAACTCGTTTTGTTGGAACAAATTTCACATGAGATTCGACGGAAATCGGCCCCGGACCTTAGTGGTGAAAGGCTAGCGACTTCGCCATGTGCCAGAAGCGAGCTCGAAATTATTTAAAGCTCGAATTATTTAAAGGAAAGCTAGAGGCATTAGAATTCTCTAGAAGAATTTCCGAGAAATTAAATGAAAATGGAGTTCTCCGTTGAAGAGCTATTTACATGATTAAGAACCTTTTGAGAAATAATTATAGAATTATCATAACATCAATAAAACTATATAATAACTCTCATCTCGTGGGTGTAAAGTCGTGCAATGCCAATGATGCACATTGACAACTATTCGCCGACTAAACTGCTGCCTGTTGGTGCCCACTCATTTGCAGGTGTACACACGTCGCACATCTGTCGCATCGCTACGTATGTGCAAAATCAAATTATTCTGCATCTCCCCGACCGGTTACAAAATTCTTGCGCCAGAGTAGTGTCACTTCTGCAGTAGACCTAAGCCATAAATTTGTACACTCTCTTCATATAATGTGAAATCTAACGAAAGAAATGTCTCAGGTTCCTAGGATTTCCCTTTACAAATTTTACATTTTATTTTAATCTGCTGAACAAATTTTCGCATGGTCTGTACAGAACTTGACACGTAGTTGATTACTATAATAAAATATCGATAAGATGCAACAAAATATCTTCAGTCGATAAGAACTCAGTAGGCGTCAGATTAATGACAGTAGTAGTTGTTGTATCTAATATCCGAGCTCTAGAAACTTGAACATGGCGCACCGATGACGTGAGCTGTTTTGTTAGGCATAATAAAATGCGCCCCACACTACCAACTGTTTTTTACTCTCATGTTCACTACAAAAGACTAATGGCTAAGACGATGACGAAGTAGTGTGACACGTGATTCTTAAAAAAATATCGTTAGGATAACAAATTTAAAATAACGACACCAAATTAATTTTTCCGCTATTCGAGGTGCATACAGAAAGAAGTTTCCCAAGGTTGTTCACAAAAAGAAAACACAATTTCATGAAAAAAAATATTTTGTAGCAAATATAGCACATATTGCACTATATTCCCGCATAACTACAAACAAAATTGAGACAAATGTCATACCGAGTAATCAACATTTCTAACCCTATGTCGTAGAAATTTGCCATGAGGGGTAGGTACTATTGTTTGACAACTACCATCACATCGGCGTCACTACGATGAGCGTAATGCTGACCGGATAGGAATATATTGAGAAATAAGGTAAGATGGAAATCGCTAGGGACGTGATTCGGACTACAGGATGGACACGCACGATTCATCTCACGACAGGTCTTGTGCAGCAGTTCGGCTGAGAGGTGTTTGACCATCTAAGTTGTCTGTTCCCTTTACTACTTTACTGTTCCCAACCTACCATTTTACTGTTCACGGATTACCCTATCTTGATGGATATGAAGGTCGATTGCGCGTAAGGTAGGGCATGAGCATTAATTGGCTGCGTTGCTTGGATAAGTGCAATATCATATCCTTGTGTCGTGATCCTGAGTATTCTTATCCGCATTGTCACCTGATGCCTAAGATCGATCCCCGTCTTGAACAAGCTACTAAGCGCAGAAGCTTATACTTCGATTAAAATACGAAGCCCTTTCAATATCACGAGCTGAAAAGAGAAAGGGCATTGTCATCCAATCGGGAGCTTCAGAACAAAAAATTTAAGTTGTAACGAATCTCGCAATTCGACGACTATGTCCTGTCCCTCTCCTGCCAGCTCGTGACCTTCAAAGGACTTCCTATTTTAATTGGAGAATAGAGTATTCTCCGATTTAAACACTGTCACTTCAAGTTCACGAGCTGGACGGAGAGAGGGGACACTCATCCTATCGGGAGCTTCGTTTCGACTGGAAATTTTGGAATTTGAGCTTCCAATTGGATGACAATGCCCCCCCTCTTCTTCCGGCTCGTGACCTTGAAGTGCCGCTATGTTTAAATCGGAGTATAAGGTTACTGGCACCGGTAGTGGCGTACCGGGCTGAGCGCCGAACGGTACCGCCGGAGCACCGCTGGGGCAGACGCGGCCAGGCCTACAGCGCCGCCGCCGGGGTTGCCGGAGGGGACGCTGGCGGGGACGCTGGCGGGGGCGCTGGCGGGGACGCTGGCGGGGGCGCTGGCGGGGGCGCTGGCGGGGGTGCTGGCGGGGAGGCCGAGCGCATCCCCCGGGGGACGCGGGAGGGCTAGCCGAAGGGGCAAGGGGGAGGGAAGGGGTGGGGTGGAGGGGACGCTGGGGCCCACGCCAGGGGCTACTGCACCGCGAGGGAGAACTGTGCTCCAGGTCGCAAGACCGGCTACAGGGTGGAGCGACTCAGAAAAGTGAGGGCAGGACTGTAAGGCAGCCGGTACTTCTCCAGGAAAAGGAGCTTTTTTTTCGAAGCGGCGTATCTCCATTTGTGTATAATTTCTACTTTTCACCTCTCAGTATGTTACTCAGACTCTTTCTCAACATGCTGCAAAAATTGTGTTTAAAAATTGCGTTTCTCCAGTGTTAAATGTTATCGGAAAAACGTTGAAGCCTTTGTTGAACTATACGGCGGAATCTGAATACATCCCCTTTCTGAAATATTGTGTTTTCTGGAGACACTTTACTTTAGAAATAAGATCTCTAAATCCTTCAAACACTTTCGTTACCAGGAAGGAGGAGAGATTTTATATTTTTGCAGCATGTTCAATAATCCATGTCCCATATTGGAATTTCTGGAAATGAATATAAAAAAACTTATTTATACCTTTTGAATATAATATTTTATCATATCAAACGACCATGTATTCCACACAATCATGTTTCAATACTTCTTTTCCGAGAATATTTTTTAAAATGATTTGTATATGAGATACATCGTAGACCCAATATTTAATTCCACCAGACTAATTACAACAGACGTGATTCCTAACTGTGGACGTGGATTCTATGATGTCAGTTCTCGAATCCAATTATCTTTACTAGCGCATATTTTTGATCCGAGTCTTCAAAAATATATGAAATTTTGGGAAAGTATTTAAGAGTCTGGCATGTATTAAAACTTAAAAATGACCAATATTCTTGCAATACTCTTTACACGCTTAAGAATATTGCCAAAATGAGAATTATTAAATAATAATAATAATAATAATAAGAAGAAGAAGAAGAAGAAGAAATACAGTCGTCATGGCTGACAATGTTCATTATACTTTTAATTATTTAGGAAAAATAAAAGCTTAAATTTTTTTGTAATAAATATTTTTCACTTTATTACTAATTATTACTAATCTTCTCTATATTAGTAATTTTCATTACGCACAGAATGAGAAAGAAAGATTTCTGCTTGTTGAGAGATGTCTATATTTTTTTTAAATACCCAGAAATTCGGAGATATTCTAGACACAATAAAACAGTTTCGTTTTCGACTGAAAAATGCGAAAATATGATTGTGTTATTCTGCATTTTCTCACACTGCACGTATTGACTAAATTCTTATTCTCAGAGCATCACTTCTTTCGTCACTGCTGATGTCACAAGACAACAGGGTTTTAAGGAAAAGGTTGCACGCCATTGATTATCTCTTCTTGTGTTCTGTTACGGAACAACAACTTTTCTTAAATATTTTGATATGTGGAGAAATGTGTTACTGTGTATCCGTGTATACTCTATTTGTTATTGCAGTAATCGTAATGAAAACATGTTTCATTATTACAGTGTTATACGAGAGTATTTTATTTGTTGTTCATAAGCCCTGTTCGTCCCCTTTTTGGAAAATTGTTTGAGATTTTGCACAGCAGTATTTTGTGCTGCAGGACAAATAATGTTAATTATTTAACATGTATTAACTATGATGTTTCTTACCAAATCGAAAAAACAAAATTTGCCTCAATGGTTTTTTCAAATCAACCCCAAATCTTCCGAACGGAGATATTTAAATTTATATTTAAACACGGATGACGTTTTTTGTGGTTTCGTTTCATCGAATGTGATCTCCATACTTACACTAATTTTAACATGTGAATTGATTTTTTTACGACTAGACAACGAATTTTCCGTCCACAGCTGCACAAAGACCCGTTCTCAAAACGTTCCAGACGCTGAATACATCTTATCTTGATGAATATCTTTATAGCTTCGCGTACGCACGTTATGTGCGGACACTACTGGCGGCGACCGGACAATGCAGACGGCAAACAACGCAACACACATCTCCATGGCGCAGATCATTTTTCGTGTTCCATTTCGACGACAGCCTTAGGCGAGGCTACAGGCCATATTTCTCACAATTTTTCAAAACATTTTAAAATCCAATACATTCGAAAAATGCATCTGCAGGGCTCGACATATGCACAGGCAGACGCAGAATGACGGCATCTCTGGGATATAAAATTCCGTGAGTGCACAAATTCGGAATGAAAACCAGCCAATGGTTATGTGAATACGACGAAGCAGTAAACACAAGAAGATTAAAGTACACATACATCAGCGCTTTTTGATACTACACTTGCAACTACGTATTGGAATAGCCTGTTGACGAACGCGAGCTAATGTAACAAAATTACATGAATAGAGTAGATTTTTTTCAAGAGATAGAATTGTATATTGTACTGAAATTGATATCAAAATCCAATATTTCGCTAGCGTACCATTCAAGATAGCATGAATTTCACAAAAATACTGTAGTGAAATTCTTTCGACAACAGTCTTTCAAATGATTTTCGTCCACTAATCGAATTTTCGCTTCAATTACATTTTTAGCTTTCGTCTCAGATATAACATTCATATTTACTCATTTCTATAATGTTCAGTTAGATAAATATGTAAATATACTACTATCATATTTATATGGTAAATTTGCGGAAAATGTTCATGTTTTTATTTTGGATTTAGCTCAAATATCTACAGAAAATTTCATTAACACCCAACGTTTAATTTCCCTTTGTATATTTTGTTTTCGTTTCCTTAGGACATGAAGTAATTTGTAAGTAGTATCCTACATTTTGCCATCCATATTTTCAAGAATGACAAAATTATTATGGAACATTGTTCTTCTTAAGAAAAGATTATATCATTGAAACAAATTATCAGCATGGAAAAAAGGAGCACACGAGATTCTCTTGATTTTCGCTTTAATTGAAAACGGTGAAAACGAGGAGATAGTGCATTTCTAGTAAAGAAGCAATAAAAGCAGAAAAACCTTACAAAGTTGACAACGTTACTTTGAAACCATTTAAATAATGCTCAACACATAATAATGCTCACTCCGCTCACAAAACAATAAGTATGTATGTCAACAATTTGGGGTCGCATGTAATGTGAACATGATGCATGTCACCGTGCATGACCGGGCACCAAGTGATGTTAGAACGGAAAGATAAAAGTCGCATGAGATGCAACAATCTTGTGACGCGTATGCAAGTCACGCCAGCTCACTACTCAAGACGACCTGCAACGTCTCAACTTTGTACATAGTGCTGGGCGCATAAACATCTTGTAAGAACGTTCCACTCATGTGGTTGTGTGACAACCCCACTCAATGAATGTGTTCCCGTGTTGCCAAACCCACTGCACTTATCGAGGCTACCAACAAAGAAGTATCTGTGTTCCGCAGGGTCATTATTATTTGCCTAGTATACATCTTCCGTATTTCTGTTCGTCTTGGAGAGTTTCTCGTGTTTAAATGTCTTTAAGCCAATGAACTAAACCAACGATTTATTTTCGCCAAGCCTTGACTTACAATTATTGGGTAGAGAAAAAGGTAGACATTACAGTGTTAATGGAAGAAATGAAACAGTTAATGGAGATATTGGAGTTGGTAAAACGAAGGACAAAAAAAACAGAAGAAAATTTTCAGACCAGTCACATTTTGTAGACAATTTTCATATATAACGCTCGAAATTGGAACTCCAGGTCCGGAAGCGAACTGTGAGCAGATTTACCGTTGCTTCTAAATTTGCCCGACTTCAAAAGTTTCACCTACTCCACACCGAGGAAGGGGAAGCAAATCTGAGTTGTTTATCCGTAAATAGCTATTTTCAAAAATGTGTCTGCACTGAAATCGCACGTAATATGTTGGCATGAACGTTCTTTATACCCACGAACTTTCCCGCCTGCTCGCCCGCGGCACCTATCCCCATCCGCGTCTGTGCTGCCGCGCCTCGACACGCCTCTCACTCTTGGGCCGGCGCGCGACCGCACAAGCAAGCCCGCCCTCAGCTTTCCAACCCTCCGCAGCCCGTTCAATCCGTCAGGCAACCTTTCAGCCCTTTACCCATCAACCCTTCAGCCTTTCAGCTCTTCACCCCTTCGGGCGTTCGGCTCTTCAGCGACCCACGCCGACAACACGCAGACGAGCGCGCTGCTTGGTGGGTCGCGCATCTACTAGCACAACCACTCCGTCTGCCCGCCTCTCCCTCCCAGCCCTCCACGTTTTAATCACACAGCCAAAGAGCTGCCTGCAAACGTATACGAGCATTAGTTTAATCTCATCCTCTGTTTCATTTGCTTAATTTCTGGCAAAATCCAACATCAGGCCATCCGCCCCTCTTCTCCCCGCACGCTGCGTTCGCGCCGCTCCTCCTCCGCCCCCTTTACCGCCCCCCTCTCCCCGGCCTCCTCCTGCCGCCCGTGCACTAATGTGCTTACATCACGCTGATCGGATTTTCGCCCGCGCACTTGCTCGTTTCCGGTAGGCGCGGCGCGGAGCGGAGCGGCACGAGCCGGCCCGAGCAGCAAACACGCCCCGCTAAGGATTTGCAGCTATCGAGAAATAATCCTGCGCGCGGGACAAGGCCTTGCGGTGGCTCGGTGCGCTGGCATTAGGTTTGCAGTCGAAGCGCCCTGCCGCGGATTCGCAAGTCCCGCCCCCACCCCGTTCGATCCCCGCGTGCGAACGGATTGGAAATCGTGGGGGAGTGGATCGGGGTTGGTAGATTTTGTAGAAATAGGCAAGATGGGCAGATTTGACAGGACTTTTTTCGGCAAAATTGTAATGCTGTCACTAAATTATCAATCAAGTAGTAGGTGATCTTATCGATCATTTTATTAAGGGAATCAACAATCGTTGAAATCACCTGAAAAATATATTTTAAAAAAATCTTTCAGATAGTAGCAATACTCTTAGAGGGTTGTGGAATGTCATTTTATTTTCAATAATTCTCTGTTAAATTTAAATTTAAGAAGATCTTTGGAAGTAAAGAAATTGATAAATTTAATTGATTAAAGACTGTTTGAAGACATCTTAATATAATCGTTTTACAATTCGATTAGGAAAATTATTTTGCAGGCCTAATTGTAGAAAGGCGGCAGTTGGACAGAACAGCAAGAAATATGACAATTTTAGTATAAATTAATTTTTTTTTAACAAAATCCATTTCTTCAAATTAAAATGTAACAAATAAAAAAAATGGGCTAGGTATAAGTACAAAATAAAAATGTATTAAAAAGTCAAAAAGAATTTTAAACGCACAAGATTGGTAAACAATTGTCCACAATATTCATTTGTATAGAAACTGCTACGAAATGTTCCCCAAAATTCTCTAAAATAGTTTCACTTTCTCGATCTATCAATCATGTATCGCAATTTTTTTAAGCATTGGGAATTGGATTCATTAAAACAAAGTGTAATTTATACAATATTAAAATATGAATAATATTATAAAATATGAAAATTGTTAAAGCAATTGCAAACGCAAATCTTTAGTGCAGAAATATTGCGTAATTATTGAAAGGTTCAAGCCTTAAGGTTACATTGATGATGGCTAATTGGCTATTCCTCTCGTAGAAGAAGTCGAGATAAATAAAGAAACGAATGAAGCTGGAAATATGAAATTGACTGCAAAAACCGTTGAGGTATGTTGGTTAGTGCTGAAGTGAAGAATTTAACGAGAATTTTTTTTTAAACATTTCGCATGCATCTACCTAATCTGACTGGAATTTGCGCTGTGGTTCCAGATGGTAGCTGTTCTACAACCCATATGGTACATTAAAATGTTACACTTAACGAATTTATTGTGTAATATCCTTCTAGACACAATGAGATGGTCATAGAATGTAATAACTGATAAAATTTGACTAACTTTATTTACATGTTTAAAATATTCCTATGGAGAAATATGTAATTCATTGTTAATGTTTCGAATTGAGTGCGGTGAAAGCGTACCACTAAATGAAGTATTAGACTTCATCATAAGTAATTTATTTTACCACTCATTTTTTCATATCGTACATGCCCTGGAACAAGTATTTACAAGTAATAATGATGTTTCATAAAAATGCAATAGATGAATCATTTCACTGACATAATATAAAATAACCGTATTCTCCTCCAAGGATAATTACGGTTAGTCCAACTGCAGATACATAAATTAAACCAATAACCTAATTCCTAATGTCAAGCATTACAGAGCTTCAATTCATCTCACGACTTACTGCAGTTTCTGTCTGCAAACTCTGAAACGTATCTCTTGAGAGTTAATACGGTTGTCACTGCAAGCGATGAGCGCCTCAACGTTTATTTCAAATGAGAAATTATTACTACTAGAGAGGAAAATCACTTACAGACCCATTAATATGTGGATGAAAGAGCCTGGGGCTAACTTGTTCATCTGGCATCTGTCTCTCAAGTGAGTGGCTTGATTGAAAACGTCAGAAACTTTTCCTTATTTTCTTCTCCTCTCGCATGCTGCAAATACGGCCGTGAATGCCAATATCTATATTTTTAATGCAATAATAAGCAATAATCGATGCACTTATTAACTTAGAAAGTTCTTTTTAATTGAGCGAGGTTCTGTCATGGACTCATTTGTGGAAAATTTAAGAAATATTCATCAGTCTTCTCTGCTGCTTCGCAACAACTAATTTCTATCGACGGATTTAAGTTTCCTGTTTGTAAGATGTTAATAAACTAAACTGATACTTCTTAGTTGTCACTTTAATAGTATGACAAACATACTTTGAGTATTATTTATTTTTAAAAACGAAAACTTAATTTTACAAACGAATTCGTTATTTGAAAATTTAATCAAGGATGCGTTATTACGTATAAATTAATTGAAATAACTTAGTGATTATAGATAGAGTTTTAATATTAATTTTACGATTTTTGAGTATATCAAACAATCATAAAGCAAAGTACGTTAACATAATTAAAAATGCATGTTCTTTTTATAGAAAATTCACTTTAAAGTTTTTGATTTTTCTTACATGTTAATTTATTACAAGCATAAATCACATAACAAAAAGTTAATGACCTTCACTTTCACTTAGCAGAACAAAACATAAAGCACTAATTCATCCCTTTGGAAAGGACCTTGTCAACCTCTCAGAAGTCAACAATGCACATGTTACTTTCTGGGAGAGAGCGTGGTAATATTTTACAGTGAACAAAAACGCAATTAGAGTCTCGCCCACACTGGCACTTTTGAACCTACCTACGTCGTCGTCTCCGTTGCTGGTGCAGTTGTTCACGATATGCCAAATGACATTGACCGCAATGCTTGTGTTGTTGTTGTCAGCGTTGTTTTGTGACTCATTCTTTTCAATTAATAAACTGAATATTATGATAATATATTTGCGTTAGTTACCGCGAATATTGGCACTTGCTGACTAAATTATTCGACTTTTGACTTGCTGACACTTGCTGACTTATCGACTTTTTTGTAATATACTATTATCTTCATCACGCTACAAGAGTATTTTATTTATTTTGACAAAAATAACTTTATGTGACATACGAGGAAGAAGTGTAATCTTCTTTTTCTTAAACTCCAGAATGTATTTAGTACATACTGCACATAGCTGAATGAAGAATAAAAGTACCAACAATGCCTTGTTAAAAAAAATTGAAAACCAGAAATTTTGGCTACGTATTACTTGAGTAAGACATTTTTTACTAAGTATTACCTGAGTAATATTTATTTGCATTAGTAAACAAACTATAGATTTGATTCTGTTTTATTGATAACAAAATAGGAACCCACAACCCCGGCTCTTCTACTACCACAACTAGAAACTAGTAATGCTAAAACAGCACTTACTTGCCCGCCCGTATTTTCACTCAAAATTGCGCGAAAAGTACTCAAATTTTCTAAAAAATTGTATACATGACCTTTCTTCAAAACCTAAAATCATTTTCAGATTTCATTAAGGAAAAATATCTCTATCTTTAACATTTTTGTTGTAAGAAGTCACTGAAAAAGTTTGGAACTTTTGAAATTTTCAAAAAATCAGACTTTTCAACGAACATGAGGCCTGCACCATTCTCTTAAACGTCTAGTGAACAATCCAATAAAAAATAAATAAAAACAATGAGACATTTTTTGAAAATTTTTAAAATGTCCCATGAGCTTCACGTAAAGTGCCCCCCCCCCCAAATTTAAAATATCGGCTTCAAATTCAAAGGGCCCTGACATCTGACACATAGATTGGGGAATATCAATCTTGGAGAAAATCGGCCGAATGGAGTAGCCGCTAGCGTTGTTCAGAGACGAACAGTCGGACAGACAAAAGAAAAGAGAGGCGTTTTGCCTTCGTTTGATTTTTCGGCTTCAAGGATTCAGAAAATATGGATTCTAAATACAGTATGTGTTGGAGGATATTTCCTAAATTTAGAAACTGCACTTATCCACTTTTTCGTTACCACAGCCCTATAATAAGAGTTTTTATGCCGCAAATTCGCCGTTTTTTCACAGCATTACATACCTTTCTCTTTACCCCGTAGGGAGAATGTAAAAAGGTAGCTCAACAACTACAACCGTGCCGAACATCTGAATCAATATCGAATTCTATGCAAAATGATTTTTTCAATCGTCTGCATCCAAACAGAAATATTAAGTAAAGAGGGTTAACATTGATTATTGTGAGTTAACACCTAGCGGTCTCCTACAGTACTGTACTGTTAATATATTATCTCTAATGAAAACTGAAAATGTGCGTATGTATGAATGTTGACAACGTTTCAACAACAATGGAATGCATTCTTTATTTGTCGAGACAAGTGTTTTAATATTTTCAAAATTGCTTCTTATAATGTAACATTCACAAACTTGAGTGGACCCCGTGAAATATTCTGCATTGGTGCTAATGATGTTCCAAACGTTTCCAAGCCAATTTTTCCTTTCATCTAACAGAGAGGTAATTTCTGGTGCAGCATTCCTGTAACATATAAATAACTAGGAATTTCCTGGTGCTTCATTTCATTTTGAACGGAGGTTGTCATGACCTGCAACGAAGATCTGATAAGATATATTAGATTATTCTACAAAACCATCTATCACAAATTCAGTGGAATAGTCAACGATTTAATATCTCTCAACTGTGCATTATTTTTCATGCTTTTAATCTTAAATGTAATTTGCATAAATATTCGAAACCCCCTTTTCGATCGTTATCGAATCCATAAATGAATATCAAGACATTTAAATGAATGGGCAGAATGCTTAATGTCCCTCCAAATGAACTTCTGAATATCACTCATCCTCATTCCGACAGGCTATCCGAAGAAATTGGGTCATTAATGTCCGATATCGGAAAGCGTACTTGATATGGCATGGGTCCAAAATCGATGTACGACCAACCAACCGCAAAACATTAATAATTTGTAATGACAGTTCCGGGCAAAAGCGTACTACACGTTCTGAGATCTTAGTGCTCTTCGTGGAAAAGGCCCATTGATATCAATGCTTTAGAGCCATAACAAGTACGCGAATATAATGTTTTCATTATAATTTCATATCTATCGCCACGAGACTAGGACCACCCCGAGACCTGCCCATAGCCCCGAGACCACAATCAAATCATATCCACAGCAGTAGCATACTTGAACATGAATAAAAATGTATCAAATTAGTCGTTACATTGCAACAGAATCTGCGCAACCATATTTCCCTTACGTTTAGTTATGAAAAGCTATAAATAACTGTATTTCCAAAAATATCAATAAATATTAGGGACTTTAAGCTCAGCAATCGACAGTAATCTCGACCTTCAGCGAATGCGCAGATGCTCAAAAGTGATGTGCAACTCCAACTACGCATACGCAGAAGATCGATATTGTTGTCGATTGCTGATCCTTACGTTGTGCTTAAAGTCCCTATTTATCGAGTTTCATTTGCAATCTATCGAAAAGTACTAAATTTACATGATGTAATAAAAGCACTAATTTACATTAGGCATACTTACAAAATGTTATGGGAACATCGAAATGCGCGCGCTATCGATATATCGTTGCCCCCCTGCGTAGCGTCCGCGGGCGGTGGCCTGGCTCGATTCGGTGCGATTCGGTCTTTCTGGCCGGAGGCGGCGCCGCACCAGCGGGGCGCGGCGCAGGGGGCGGGGGGGGGGCAATGGGTACAGGGGGCAGGCACAGGGGCGGGGTGCAAGGGCGGGGTGCAGGGAGTGGGACACAGAGGGTGAGGTGTTGGGGGTGGGGCGCAGCGGGCGGGGCGCAGGGGCTGGGTGCAGGGGTGGGGCGCAGGGAGCGGAGCGTAGAGGGCGGGACGCAGGGGGCGGGACGCAGAGGGTGGGGCGCAGGAGGCGTGCGCAGGGGGCGGGGCGCAGGGGGCGGGGCACAGGAAGCGGGGCGTAGGGGGCGGGCACAGCGGCGGGGCGCAGAGTGCGGGGTGCAGGTGGCGGGACACCGAGGGTGGGGTGCAGGGGGTGGGGCACAGGGGGCGAGGCGCAGGGAGCGTGGCGTAGGGGGTGAGGCGAAGAGGGCGTGGCGTAGGGGGCGGGGCGCAGGGGTCGTGGCACAGGGGGCGTGGCGCAGGGGGCGTGGCGGAGGGGGTAGGGAGCAGGGGGTGGGGTGAGGGGAGCGGAGTGAGGGGGCGGGGCGCGGGGAACGAGGCGTAGAAGGCTGGGCGCAAGGAACGAGCTAGGGGGCCTCCGATCGCGAGGGAAAACGTCGTCGTCGCTGGCGCTGCCGTCGCCTGGGGCGAATCGCCCGCGGGGGCGACTCCTCCGCCTCCGTCTCGCTCCGGCCCCGCCCGGCCCCGCTCCGCTCCGCCCGCGTCTCGGCTCGGCTCGGCTCCGCCGCCCGCGGCCATCATCCTTAGGCGGCGCAGCCGGTTCTTTTCCAAGTCATGAGATCGATCCGCCTGCCGTCGTCTGCGGAGCCCAAACACTGCAAAGCGAGGCAGCCCAGTGCCACCTGGAAGGGCCATGCGGACTGGACGGACCCTACGAACCGACCCCAAACCGAACTAACGCATTTGATCTAAGTGAAGGTGAAGTTGGAACAGTAGGCAAGCTCTCTATTCTAACTGAGTTTCAAAGTGAAGATATCAATCAATAGGCACCAGGGGCTTTATTAGTGGCTTGGGGTATAGAACCACCAGTAAGAAATGTAATTTTTCTGAATACCGTAACTATGGGTATCCAGAATTATGCCTAAAAACACTGAATATACAAATCATTTATTGGTAGAATCACAGACATCATATTTGTTTAATTAAGATATAACATTAAACGGTGTTTTGTTTGCAACACGTTTACTATCAGATAAAGTGTTATTGTTTTACAAGGGATGATTTTCTTAAATAATGCTCATAGGTCTTGCATAAAGTACATCTACAGAGTTCAAAAATAAGTAAAGGAACAAGATTTAGTTTCCGATCATGTTCCCTTAAGGGATTAAAACATAATTACACCAGTCACTTTCAATATTTTCATATTCACTAAAAATGCTATGATTAATTAGAAATAAACTGACACATCTGAATTATAACTCATTATTACCATATTTATGTTTTCGAATACGCCAAACATTCCGGTTTTGTCAAAAAAATGGAAAGCGAGGTAGCACGGCGACGAAGTGTCACCTGAAAGACGAAGCGTAAAGCTCATCTGAATTTCCTTATATCTCGCAAAAATTATGTGGACTTATCAAATTGTAAGATGTAGGAATGTGGTGCTGACTTCATCAAACCAAATTTGGCGCCAAACTGCGTCGTATCGTTGGTAGCGTGCCAGCCTTGGATGCAAGAGTTCAGTTCGAAGATTCAAACTTGATGAAGGTCTGTGGCTTTCCTTTGGGAGATTGATTGATGTTTCCGGCTGCATCATCTGCCTACGACATTAGTTCCGCATATCTAGTGCATGATTTTATCGTGAGTAGTAGCGGTAATCTTTCCCCGGTGTGCAGCGAGATTCGGGGCCAACCTACCCGTCGAATTGCAGAAATTTCTCCCACCAGTGGGGCACCGCTCCTGCAGAGATAAGCTCCAAGCTCCCGAACAATCACCCGACATGAATGGTAGTGTAGTGGTAGTGAAGTGTGTGTATGTAAGGGGTGAGGATGGGAAGAGAAAGAAAGGATCACGCGCGGTTCGTGGCCCGTTTTTTCTTTACAAACTGCTACGGCAATCATCTGGCAATGATAGGAGTAACCACGGAAAATACCGATCAGTGCACCCGGCCGCTAGATATATCCTCCAGACAGCGGCTGATTCGGACCTAGCCATCAAATTAGTGTCGAAAATCGTCCCATCGACTCGTTTGGACGAGAAATCAAGAGTGAACAGGCATGAGCCATTTCTTGAATAATTAAAAAAAATGGCTTCATCTTCCGAACATTTGGTGTCTGACGTATACATTTTAAAAATTATATCACTCTTCTTAATAAATGTATATATTTGGTGCAAAAAATACAACTAATTGAAAGAAATGCTTATTATACAAAGCATGTTTCTCGTTTAATATGACCCAGCAGAAACGCACTTCACCTAAGAAGGTTTTTTCTATCATCCAAGGCGCAGGAAATGTGTTCAGTTGCTTTTTTGTTGTACTTTTAAAGATAAACATAAAATACAGGATTCGACGAAAAGCGGAAAGAAAATCTTCAAATTTCCTTCCCGTCCTAATAAATATTATCATCTTTGACCAATAGTCAAAATCACAGATTTAAATCTAACATTAGCATCCTGACGACATTTGAATCGTCGCAAAATTCATCGGGAAAACTCGTCACTCTACTGCTCTCAACGAACTCGATTTAGATCCGCGCGAATGGTCCTGCAGTGGCGGGTTCTAACAGGATATGCAGATAGCTGAAGCTGTCGATTGAAAAACCTTGAGGCGATTCGTATATCGCCACCAGAAAAAAAAAACACTGCAAGCCTCTTGACGCAAATCATTAGCATAGCGACGGAGTATTTGTGAGTACCGGGAGTTAGCACGGTCGCAAGAGCGCTGCTGACAGGCTAAGAGGGAGAAAAGCAGGTTGCGGCCACGCTAACCGATGGGACAACACGGCTAGTGCGGAGCGGCCTCTGACGCTGTGGTTATGTTCTGGTTAAACCGATCACCATTCACAAGGCGGGGCATGATCGGTAGACACAAATGATCGAAGCAATGTTGTAGAGTAATATTACAAATAAACAAAAAACACGATGTTCACAGTAAAACACGAAAGAAGTGGTGTATTCTTTTTTGGAAAGCACACTCACGAAGTACATTACCAGAATAAGTATATATGGTGAGAGTACATGATGTATGAAAAGTATATAAGAATTATTATAGATCGTCGTTGAAATTTTTCTATACATCATGCTACTAATTTTCTTAAAGGACTACACCATTAAAAAATTGACGCATTGCTCGTAGCAATGATACAAACTAAATCGGCTACCGTAAAATATTAGCGGTACATGCCACAACAATTATGTAACATTTCTGCCAAACAAACGTCCAAAACAAAAAAAAGTACTTCATACGATCGCAATATTTCAGGCGAGAGATGCTGAACTTCATGTTGCGGAAGGAATTGATTTATCCTCTCTCTAATTATCTTTTTTCGCTCGAGGTGATGATAGCATTGACGTAGTGTGATGAAATATTGATATTACTGAATCAGAATTTAAACGCTCCAGAAATTATATGCGCGGTATTAGTATAATTGCCCTACTTGAGGATACACTAGGATATTCACTTTATTTTTCATTTATTTAGATTAGAAGCGCAACATTTTGTCTAGGAACTCGATATAAATTTTAAACAAGTTTAAAGTAATAATTGTGTATAAATGGCACTCTCCGCAGACAAATATGAAGGCAACTTTTGGTGTCTACCGAATAGACGTTGAACCAAGTGATTTAGAAGTGCAAACTGTGTTTGCATATTCAATCGTATGAAGCTGTTTGAGGGTGCTGATCAAAAAACCATTTCGATTGCCAAGTCCAAGGACAATTGCTCTATATTACATAATTGTACTCTTTGAGAAATGATACATGTATACACAATGTTTGTAAGTGAATTTAAAATAAGGAATCCAGTGAATTTTACGTATTTGCTTATTTTTACGTATATTACATTACGTACGTTGGATTCTGTCAATCAAGTCGGAATATATGACAATATATAGCAATTTCGCCTTCAAAAATGTTATGGTGAAAATTATTTGAATAATTCAGCATAACAATCAATTATCATGTTTCCTACATTCTTAAGAACTTAATGGAGTTTCTCCTTGAGAGGCGTCAGGACAACGTGTGAATACCTTTGAAAAACGTATGTCTTTGTAAAAGCGACTCAAAGAATACCCAAAGCACGGATTACTCACGATAACAAAATTAACGAAACAGGCAACCAAGTTTTCTCACATTTTTTCTAGGATGAAGCATGCTGGAAAAGTGTAGAACAACTCGAATAGTACAGTGTTTTCTTACAACGGCATTGCTTCGTAACATTTGATAAGGAAGAAGAAAAAGAAAACAGAAAGAGAAGTCCGAGATTAGATAGTGTAAATTTTTATTGGAATCTAGTCATCACTGAAATCCTTTGCAGGGCTGCGTTAGGTAAATGCTGTGTTTGGCTACATGATCGATGAAAAGACCAATCGCGGAAATTATTAAGTTCTATCAGACAAGCTTTTTTTGATATTTACTACAATATGTGTAGCCTATGGGTGCTATGGTTGAGAACTTCTTCCCAATTTGGTGTTTATTTTTGTAGTTCATTGTATTTTTAATAATTTAATCTTGACATTATGGCAACTTAAATTATGTTATGTAAAAAACACGCGCGATACGGTAGGAGTGGCGAGCTACCAGAACTTTGGGAGACACGACCTAATCGAAGTTAAACATGTTGTATTTAAGTAGTATTGATAACAGCACAGGATCTAAATAGCAAAAAAAAAATATTTACGTGCAAACAGAAATATTCACTTGCTGATAAAACACATCATAAAACGATTAACTAAGAAAGAGGTTTATTAATACCAACTTTTTAGGCTGACAAATTCAGCTGCTAACTACTTGGAATCTGGTAGATTGCTAGCACAAGGTGAGATCAATGTGATATATCCCTTAGAACTGTGAAATAATTAGATTTAATGAAGTGCATAATTAAATACAGTAACTTGAACGATTAGTTTGTCCCAAAAATGGAACCAACTCTTCGCAAAGTATTAATTTTAAAGTATTAAGTAATTTCCAGTTTAGTATGAAGAATTTTGTAAGAGCCATCTAAGAACGCTAGAAGATATGCTTGCACATCGCGCGCCGCGCACTGGTCACCATAGCTGTATGGCACAACTAATGTGATTCATTTTTATGGTTTCGGTGGACATTTTGCGAATTTTCATGATTTGCAAGGTGCTTTTTATTCTGAACAAAGTAAATTTACAAACTATTTTGTATTAAAATAATTAGTAAATAAGTTATAATTGACAGTTGATAATGACAATGACAATTTTGAAGGTATTGAGACAAATAATTTTCATCCAAGTAGGAATTAAATAATAATATGTTAGCTTCAAATATTAACCTGACAAGTTTTAGAGCTATTTCCTCATTTTCGTGTCTTTTTACAGCTTAAACGTTGTTAAAAAAGCAACAAATCGCACATATTAAGGATCATGTGTTTATTGGATGGACGCATCATGTGTACTGCGTAGCTGTATTCCATTTTCAAACATGACGTAAGATCATAAACACAAGACTGCCAACAAATATATGTAATTTGTTCCGCAGTAATTGATAGATGCAAAAAAACCACTGATGAAAAGGAAATAATATGTGAAAAAATTGTGGTTAATACCTAAAGCCAGTATATTATTATTTAATACCTAAATTGATGAAGATTTGTTTATTTTTCCATATCTACAAAAACATGACATTTGACAAAATTTCCGCTGCCGTCAAAATAAATCACATTTATTTGTGTCACAGAACTTCCAAATAGCGCGTCCAAAATGTGCTCTAATCGCAAACCTTCCGTACAGTAGAAGATTTTTTTAAAGTCTAGAACCGCCCGCATTCTCGCCTCCTTTCCTTGACCAGTGGAAGGCGGTGGGCGGAGAGGGGCGGTGGGCGGGGAGGGGCGGTGGGTGGTGGGGGGAGGCGGCTCCTCCCAGACCGAGCGTCCCTGGAATCTCCCGAGCAACCCGGGCCGCAGGGGCAGCGGCGTCTTTCCGAATCCGCGCCCGGGGACAATAAATCTGTGCTTGTGCCACCGCGATCGCTCGATACAGGGCGGGGCCGCGGCCACAACTCAGCCTTCGATTAGAATCAATCGGTGTCTCGTCCCGAGGCTAGCAGGACCCACGAAGAGGAGGTGGGCAGATGCGGGGGGGGGTGAGGAGGCGGCTGGGCGAATTCCAAGAGAAAGAGGCTTAGCGCCAGGTGGTTGGTGCGAGAAGTCGAGGAGGGATGTGAAGCGCCGGATAAGCCGTCGTTGTCACGTTACATCATCGCCGTCGTCTCGATTGATTGATTGATCGGTTAATTTGTTTTCCAGGCACATCTGCTATGGTCATTTGTCCCGTTAGTGTAGTGAACGATTTATCTCGGGAGGTGGCGGTATTCCCAACACCCCGGAATGGTGTGATCCTTTAATTTAGTCAGTCATCGTCAGTCGTAGTTAGTCATTACCTTTTATCCCTTCGGCCAGGGGCTCGGTGCCATTAGATCCCGGTTATTCGCAAACTATCACAACACAAGGAGTCTCGAATTGCTTAACCTCTGTGACTTCACGGAGGGTAGTTGGAGGGTAGTTGAGGAATTCGGTTAGCGACGCTGCTTTAATATTATTGTGATTGGATAGTTCAAAATTTAAAAAAAACTAATCCAAGAAAACTAGTAAGAACACATAAAATCAAATTATTCTTAAAATTTAACTCTTGGTAACACTTGTCTGATGGATATTCTAGTTATCGAAAATTATTACTTTTCAAATTTATTATGGTTTTCTTTATAATGATACTTTTTTCACTTAAAAATAAAAGATGGACTTTGCATGAACATCGAACACAAACTTCGACGTTACAAAATAAAATCGGCTGAAATAAATAGATATTAAATACCTGTATGTTTCGATAAAAACATCGGTTTTCAAAACCTGGACATCGATGTTGCATCCCTAGCATGGAAGTAACACGGTCCACGCTACGCCCCGCGCTGGGAGGGACGCGATTGCTGGACGCGATTGCGCCGGCATGGAGGATCCTGGTTTTGCCGGCTGCGCGAAGGACGCACAGGCAGTGACGGCAAAGTTTAGCAAAACATCCACACATCACCAAAAGATTTTCGATGTCGACGAAAACATAGACAAAAACATGGATGGTTAAAATATTGCTGTTTTAAACCTGATGAAATATTTCGCAGCAAAATGTCCTGGTTCTAATGGTTCGTTGGTTGGTTAGTGATTCCGGGAGCGTCAACAGCTTAGGTCATTAGTCCCGTAAGTGTAGTGTGTGTTCTTTCCTCGGGAGATGGCGGTGATCTTCTCTCGCTGGATGGCGAGATTCGGCGCCGACCTACCGTCGGCTAGTGGGGTTTCCCCCTAACCAGGGCTCTCCCATCACCGGGGCATCCTGGTTCTAATGTGATGAACTCTGTTCACTCTGCTCACATTTCAATATTAATTTAAAGTATATTCTGTCTGAAATTGGACAGCCATCATAATTTTCTAATCAATGTTCTATGTAGTCAAGGTTGAAATAACATTTCAACGATGACTACGTCCAAAATAATCAAAAAAGGTAACAACACTGGAGAAAGGTTGCGACCAGCAAACGGTTTCGTGCCATCTCTAGATCAACAATAGTAGAACATGCACTACACAACCACATATTCAGGGAGACCAGTCGGGAGCTTAGAGCTTGTCCCGGTTGGGGCGTTGCCCCGTTGGTGGGAGAATCCTGGCTAGGGTTAAGCCCCACAAGCCGACGGTGGGCCGGCGCCGGATCTCGCCATCCAGCGGAAGAAGATCACCGCCATCTCCCGAGACAAAATATGCACAACACTTACGGGACTAATGACCAAAGCAGTTGACGTGCCCGGAAACACGAAAACATCAATTAATCAACAATAGTGACAGTTCATGGTTGTTGATTGCGAGCAATCCACAAATAAAACAGATACTGGAAATTTAATTTATATCATGAGATTTTTTTAAACATCGATGTTTGTGCACAAATATATCAATCTGAAGAAAACATGAAAAGCAACACTACAATGTTATAATATCGATGTTTCTGCTCGAAAATCTCTACGCACGAAGCCTATACTGCGTCCGTTCCGAGCGCGCGTCACTCCATGCTTTCGTGCACCCTTTCCACAAGTTCCCGAAAGATATGGCAGTGCAGGGGTATTTACATTTTATTTAATTCGTCTAAGAAAAGTAAAAACAATATGCGACCAGTACGGCAGGAGTGCAATCTGCGCGCGTTTTCTTAAGCTCCAGAATCTATTCCGCACCTTCTAACCATAATTAGTTGAATTATTAATAAAAGTACCAACAAAGTGAGGTTATGAACGTTTCAAAAGTAAACTGTTTGTTTCCTAGTTATAGAAAACTTATATGCATCGGTAAACGAACTACGGATTTGATTTTTCAGTATTTCTAACAAAATAGTAACCCATACCCCTGGCTATAACCACATCACAACTAGCAAAAGTATAGTTCAACAAAACATGCGCATAGTCCAGAAGCAAAACAATAGACCATCTCAGCATTTGCTCAATGTATTAGGGAAACTGGACGAAACACCTGGTCCATATGAAGATCATTAACTCAGAAGCTGAAGTATATTACTTGTTGCGAGCATTTTAACTATTCTTAAAATTATAAAACTAGTGATTATACATTATTGTTAATTTTTATGGTGAATATAGTTTCTGATTGTAAAAATACATTTACTCAGCAGAAAATATTTTGCCGATGTCGCTATGTGTTTGTTTTCATCGATTAAACATAACCACACAGAGGGACGTAAAGTTAACGGCCAACAATAAAAAAGGAGAATCAAAACGTCCTGTAAAAATCCAATCAAATTAGAAATAATGAGTTTTTCTATTCCAAAAAATTTACTTATTTGCATGATTTCTTTCTTATAAGGAGGTAGTTAGGAAAGGATTTGAAAAACACAAGGTCGATATCATAACAGACTTAGTTAAAAACCGAGGCTATAGCTTCGCTTTACAAACTTCGTCTGCGTCCGCTATTTACTCCTGTTTATTGTAATGTTAGTTGTCATGTAATGTTAGTAATTGTAAGTAATTGTAGGAGTTAATGTTAGTAATATTAGTTATGTAATATTAGTAATTGTAAGAGTTAAATGTTATTTTAAAAAAATATTTTAAAATAATATGATCGATACGCAGGAAAAATTCAAGAATATTTTGTGAGTTTAGTGAAAAAATTAGTTAAAAACTACAATTCTTGTAGCAAAATTTCATAAAGATAGTTTACAAGATGTTAGTAAAGAGATAGAGGGGACACTTCAAAACCTTTACCACAAAATTAACAGTTTCTCTCACGTAAAATAGGAATTTTTTAGTTTTGTAACTTTTATTGTTCTGCGACAACATATAATGATAAAATCTTTCATATGAAAACCAATCACAAGCTCTACGAAACATTTGAGAAGATTCTGACAGTTAAAGCCAAGACGATTGACCTACCGACTTATCAGAAGCATGATCCGTGAAAGAACAGTAAACATGATCTTCATGTTTCAGGAGAAGTGAAGTACACAAAACGTTTTGGTTAAGAAAAACAATAAATATTTGCAAAAAGGTGATTTCACAAAAGATATAAGAATCAAATACGTTTTCAGAACAAAAAATAGCTTATGTGGAAGATCTCAAAAGAAAGGAAGAACAAAACGAGTATTACCAAAGAAAGATAGGGCAAGAACATGCCAGAGGATGAATTATTTGAGAAAGAAAAAAAACGTCGATAGTTGTTTTGACGTAGACTTTAGTTGGCTGAAAGAATATGAATATGAAAAAGAAGAAAAATAGCATATAAATAATATAATAATTTATTAATATTGTAATGTCTTACAGACATTACAGATAGGGTGCAATTTTTTCAGAGGTCAATTTTGAAATATATTCTGATTAAGCCTATTATAATTTCACTTACCACTTTTTTGTATTTTACGGTATTTGGTCACACACTGTTTAATCACACATTTCAGTCATTTTCACTCGAATATTTATTTCAATTTGTAAAACCTACTTCTTCCTTCTTCTATTCTTTATTCTTCTTACTGCTTCTTTTTAGGGGGAAGGAGAAAATTTCCCTAATTCTTTCCTAAACAAAACCTGATACGTAACCAATCGTGTTTGTGTCACATGTTTCTTTCCAAGTTTTTTCCACAGTCCTATTATTCCATCACATTAAAATTCAGTCTGAAGCAGCTGTTTTTGTTTGTTGAATTTTACTATCATTTTTTCCTGCCTGCATGGATGGGCCGAAGAAATTTATGTAAGTAGATTTGAAAGTTTTTGCGTAACGTATTCAAATTAAAGAGAAGTGAAGAGTAAATATATTTCGATGAATTTCGTAATTTATACTAATTACTTTCGTTACTTTACCTTAGTTTACTTTATTATTATTTATATATGCAGGAGATTTCGTAAAAATTATTCATATTTCCCTTTTCTATTCTATAAAATAAGATCCAAGAATGCACTTTCAGGTTTTCGAGAATATTTCCAAAACCGTAACTAAATTAATCAAAGCAAATTAAAACTTTCTTAAGCCCATTCAATTCCCCACAAAATACAATTTGGTTCATTTTGTCATTGATAGTGCAATTCGATTTTTAATAATTGAAGATCAAAATTGTTACTCGAAGTTGCCGGGAATTTGCACAAGTACATGTTTACTGCTGCCAATAGCAGCAATGATTGTAGTAACGAAAATCGTAGCACACTTGGCAGGATAGAGTAGGACAGGGCAGGTGACGCAGAACGAGGCAGGGTGAAGAAGGGTGAAGAAGAGTAAGGTAGATCTGGGCGGTTGGCACGGACCAGGGCGAAATCGGGTGGGAAGGAGAAGGTCTGGGGCAAAGCAAGTCATGGTGGGTGAGGATGGGGCAGACAAGGTAGGCTGAGGTTACACTATCGATGAATTAATTTCATCTCTTCTAATAGACGATTATGATTAATAAAAGCTTGGGCAACACAGGGTACTTCAGATTGTATTACGTACAACTAGATGGAACTAAAGTTATGAGATATGTGCCCAAAAAGACACTGCTCGCATAGATGCTAAAATCACAATTTCTTAAACGCAATTCCATTATACTTCGTATGAACGAGAAAAAGGAACTCTGAGTTGCTCCCCCTTCCATAAATCTTGGCCCCGTCGTTGTTTACTGGTTCCCCGCTAACAGCCTCTGGCCACCCGCGCCACCATCACCGCCGCCGCCACCACCGCCATCAACACCACTGGCCAATCAGGGGAGTTAATAGGCAATAAGTGGGCACCGGCTGAAGCTCAATTAAGTGTAAGGAATAATGGGAAAACTAAGTATTTTCAGGCCTGGTGTAGCTGTTTCGAAATTAACCCCAACGTAGTTTCAGTATTAACCCATTAATGAACTCGTAGCTTCACATTGCGCACGTTTTGTAAAGATCTATTGTTGAAGGTTGCAGGAGGATTAGGGCGGGAGGGGTCTTGCTGTTACGTCAGGATTACTATAAAATAAAAAAAATGTAGTTTGGCGATGCTAATACTTTTTTGTTACTCGGATGAGAACATTTTCGCGCGTAGTTTTCATATGTTGCCAAAGACGCTCGTTGGTACTTTTCTACATGGTTCAGCAATGTAGAGTAAAAGCATAGGGTAGAGATTCTGGAGTTCCAGAAAACATTTCTAGATTATACTTCTACATTATAAGACACAAAGATTTTTCTGTTTTTACAATAAATAAATTATTATTAATAAATTTAAAATAAATTAAAATCTCCGTTTCTTCCAACTTCTAGCCGCATTGCTCTAAATCATAAACCGAAAGTTGTAATCAGCTAGGGAATTGGCGTCTAGTTGTAGCTGAAATCTAACGTCTAGTTACAGTCCCCTAACCCCTGTCCCAAAAACAAAAGCTGCTGTGAGAATACTTGGAATCATTCCTCTAAGCATATAATTTCTCTCTCAATTTTCTTATTGTTGTGAAAAATAATGTGAAAAAGTAAACAATCATTTATATACTCCAGGAAATTTTTTTTTCGCCAACGATAATTTTTCGAAATTTGTATGTACGAATAAATCTGTACTAACGAGGGAGAAAACAACAGTACCATTAAAGATAACTTATTTCCAATCATAAGCCGACTTTATAAAAGAATGATTGTGAAACACGTCGGAATTGGTTGAAAATATATATTGTAAGAATTTGTTCTATTTAATTCTGCAAATTTCTGGTTATTTCTATAAGTTGAAGACCAAACTTCCAATTCTTAGTGAAATTCTAACCAGGAGTTCGTGATATATTTATCATAAATATTTACTCAATATTCTATTATGTGCATACGCCATTACGATAGAGGAAAGCTATTACAGATACTATCTTCCCTCTATGTCATTGGCTTGATCTTAACGTATTCCTTCGTTCATCTCGTGCTTCCAATCGCGTGGTCTTCCTCGCCCGGCACCAGGTTGTGGATATCTTTTCCCCACTTCTCGTTCCACTTGTCCTCCTAATCCTTCTCACTCTATTTCCTCTCGTGTCCCGTTGGTCAATCTAGTTTCCTCCGTTCGCCCCTCCTTCCCATCCCTTTCCTCCGCGGTGTGGACCCGTTGCTCCATTGTCTGGGCGCGGAGCGCGCTGCGGGACGGGCGTGGGCGGGCAGGGTGGACCCGGGGTGGGGGTGGGGGCGAGCGCGAGGAGAGGCCGCTGCTACCGCCGCCGCCGCCGCCGCCGCCAAGAGCCTCAGAGAGCGAGAGAACAGGCGGCGAGACGGAGAGCGCGGTCGGCCGTGGCCTTGACACTGACCCAGTGGCTGTCGCGGGAAACTAAAACAAACTGGAAAGGCGTCCTGTGCGAGGCGGTGAAGCGCGCGCCGCTTCGCGTGGGCAGGACGCCGCCATCTGCTGGGACTGTTGATATTTCTGATCGACAGATGAAGCATTGGGTGTAAATAATGGTCTCTAATATTTCGGGCGAAACCGAGGTTATTGGCTTTTATGAATGAGGCTGTATCTCTGTTCCAGTTGGTTTCAAGATTAGCTAAAAAAGGCAATGTCAATTCACTTCTACATTATGAACAATTGAAGAGCTTATTTTCAAAGTGATCTACCTTCATTTCTGGTTATTTTCTTGTATAAATACATAAATATAAAGAATAAAGATATATGTATGTATATATATATATATATATATATATATATATATATATATATATATATATATATATATATATATGTATATATATATATATATATATATATATATATATATATATATATCTTTATTCTTTATATTTATGTACTTATACTTTATTCAAAAGTTGCATTTCTCTTATATTAAACGGTATTCCAAAACAGTTGACTGCTTTTTGAACTAAGGCTGAATGAGATTACTTCCCCTTTCTGAAAACCTGTTTCGTGGAGCTCAGTCACTTAAGAAATTAGCTCTTCAATTACGCACATGTCCAGTTCGCTTCGTGTAAACAATGCCTCATTACGAAACAGAAAAGTTATATATCCATTATTTTCACAAAAACCTCTCATATAAGAAGAAAAGTTTTAGTAGTAGTAAGCCCAGACCTTGAAATATCTTGTCAGAACAACGTTGTCCCGTGAGGAGTTAAAATACTGTGATGAGGATAATGCTATCGACATGACTGTACCCTAGGGGATATTTATTATTTCAATAGACCGTTTTGTTATACAACGAAGATTGGAGCCAGGGTAGGTTCTTTTAGTAGTAAATTGACCATTTTTGCGCTTTCATACATTTTTCGAAAGAGTGATTCAGGTTTTGGATAATCGCACAACAGTGCATATAATGCAGAATTTGTTTACCGAAATATTTTAGTGCCATAAGAACAACATGTAGCTGTCATTCGGAATTATTATTCGAATCATCTACACATTGAATTCAATTATGATATGTACTATTACTATAACGTTGCTTTATTCATTTCAGTATTTGAAGGGTTTTTGCTACGTATAGTTTTTTTAAACACATTTATTAATTTTGGAAGATTTACATCGTTCAGTACAATTACTTTACAGATGTATTTTTTCAGACTTATTCTAGTTAAAATATCTAAGCTAACTTAGTCTATACATTGAAGAGGATACTCTAGGGGAGAACCTCGGTGTTAAGAATCGTGGTTGGTTAAAATTTTGAGGAATGCTTCAAAAGGGAATCCATTTTTTATTCGAGTGTGGGTTGGATTTTTCGGTAGTTTGTAATGGGATGCTGCTGGTATGTTTGTTAGGTTTTGGTAGAAGTTGTGTGATATTTGTGCTATTTGTTTTATTATTGTATTGATGTTTAATTCTGAATGAGCTACGTATAGTCTTCGTAAGTAAAATTGACTAGAAGTATTACATTTCTTGGAACTTTTTGACTAGTGAAATGTGAGAAAGAATTGAGTGCAGTGTTAATTTTTTATTTTATAAATTCAAAATCATTAGCTATCTTTCAAATCTAGCGGAAACAAAAAGTGATTTTGGGGGATGCGAGCGTTGCTGAACCAAAAATTATTGAAGAGCTCTCCTGGTATCACATCATACATTTAAGTGCAGGTGCTAAGCGTACGACATTTTGTAAAGGTCATTGGTTATAAAATAAAATTTAATTTTACTAGGGTTCATTAAACTGTAAGAAATAACTGTTGTATGAGGTATATTTTATAATCTATCCACAGTCAAAAATTACTCACTAAAAACTTTATCTCTAAAACTGGGTCGAATAATTATCCTACTGTGAAATAAATTGATCCGTGTGAACTCGTGCTGAATCAGTGCAATAATGTGCGGATAGACTTTCGATATTACAATGAAAATCTTGTTAACCATGGTTCAAAGTAGTTGGCCTCCAGAAACTGAACTGTGACCGCAAGTCACGTAATCCGTTAATTACTTCCATGTTGGAATTCCATCCATTGATTTGCTCGAACCTGAAACATGTAGTTCAAAGGGCGACAGGAATGAATTTCGATTAGATTGGAGTAGTGCAATTGGTTGAAAATATTCATCAATTTTAAGTTTTTACTCTTAATATTTGGGTAAGAAGTAAAGTTAGGAAATGTGTTTCCACTACATCAATATATCAAGACTGACAAGAATCGTGTGTTATACTTAAATTCATCAATGCCGTTTCCATGTTCTTGCATGTCGATTTGATTAATGTTTCTTTTGAATTTTTCTGGTCCCACTATCAACATACAATACGCAGTTCAAGACGGCTATCTTTGCCTTCAGTATCTCTGCGCAACAGACCTAGGTTTCTAAAAAATGGAGAAAATGTAATATTTCAGAACACACCTAACAGTACTTGAAATATACACTAAAAAGGTGGTACTGGAGCACAACAGCTTCTTCAACGATACAGAATAAACATCCATTCCAATTTCACAGCTTCACCAAATGGACTTTGCGCTTGTATTAACATCACTTTAAATCGATTTTATGCTTACGATCAGGAAAATCTATTTCGTTGTTTGTATATACGAACAAAATGGCTCAGTTACTTAGCATCATAATAAAGAAAACTACTTTCGAAAACAGGTTAGGCTACCGCGGTGTTCCTCTTCGCGACAAAATGGCTGACTGTAATCTGCTCTACTTGGAAGACGGCCGACCCGCGGCGGCACCGCACATACAGCAAGAGCAAGCGTGGGGTCGATTCCTGGGGGTCCGGTCCGGCGAAGCACGTTTCGTAAATCACCGAGATCGGTGGAAAAATCGCGCTGATTGGCGGATCGCCTCTAATGGAGATGTTCGTTAGATTATCCAACACGTAGTTAGGGGCCGTAAAAAGCGTTGGGCGGAGATAGCATCGCATGCTGCCGGGAGCCCGCTGGGGCGCGGGTGCGGCGTGACCGGTAGGGCGCATGCGAGGCGCCACGTGGAAGGTGGAAGCTATGACGTGCCCACTGCACACCAGCTGTCCACATAGATGCCGTACGAGGGTCTCTGCAGAAGTTTGAAAACCGTATAAAATTACACGAAAGTACTTTCTGTTGTGAACTTATAATCACATTTGTGTTCGAAGACGGTCTCAGTTATCGATTAAGATTCCTTTGACGCCTGACCCCAGCAGAGGTCCGGAGAATATTTCAAGTAGGCACGCCTATACTTCAATTAAAACATTAAGTCCGTTGAAACTTCGTCAGATATGACGGTGTCATCCAGTCGGGAGCACGGATTTCACTTAAGTGATGTCACTATAGTGATGTTCAAGCTCCCGATTGGATGACACCGTCACAGCTGCCGAAGTGTCAACGTACTTATCGAAGTATAGTGATCGTGTCGCTGATCGCGCCTGGGGTCGATTAACATCCCCTCCTCCTCTCTATCAGCTAATAAATAAAGAGCTGACTCGACGTGGAATCTCGTTGAAACGTGATATTGTTGGACGGATTTCATTTTGCAGGATTACCGAAGATTCAACGACTTTTGAAAATGCCCCCAGTCAGGTTGGAATACACGAATTCATGTTAGGCAGCCAGTCAGCTAAACTTTGATTAAAACAATAAGACCGTTGACACTTGGTCAGCTGTGGCGCTGTCAACCAATTGGGAGCTTGAACGTAATTATGGTGACGTCACTATAGTGACGTTCAAGCTCTCGATTGTATGACAGCGTCACAACTGACCGATTGTCAACGGACATAATGTTTTAATCGAAGTATATAGGTGAACAAGTAAGATGCTACCTCCGACTGCGCATGTGTTTCTCAAACGAGAGAAGCTCCCCCTCCATCACTCCCGAGTCCATTGATGTCGCATCCCTATAAGCAATTGAAACCCTTTCAGCCTTTTCATGAAGACAAACAGGTTGAAACTTGCACAGGTGAGTAGGGTAGGATGTTGCTCCAGGCCAGCCAAAATGATTCCAGTTGTAAAATTGTCAAATTTCATTATATACCCAACGCTAACAAGATTATTTTCGGGGAAACATGGTACACTTTTCGTCTAAGATCAAAATTTGAACCGAGTTTTTACGAAACATCACGCAAATGTTGGTATCAATTATTTGCAGCATATTTTAAACAGTTAACATCTCACGGTAATTAACAGAACCCAACAAATGACCCCAAAAATGGTATTTGCGTACTCCTGCGTGTCGTGTTTTGCTTTGGAGGTTAAGCGATAAATCTCAGAAGATAACATTGAAACAGTGTCGTCCCGAAAGGGGAAAATAATCATTTGATTGGGACAAGCACGATACTTTGCAGTAGTTCTTGTAACTAATATAATTACAAGTAGAATGAGAATATATTGTATTTCGTTAATTATTAGATTTGAAATCATATACCAGTAAATAAGTTTATATTTAAATTTTCATAAGTGAATATGTTTATTGCAAACAAATTACTTCGAAATACAAAATGTTCGCGCAAATCGCGTCTTATATCTCTTGCCTCTGTTTCTCGCTTTTAAACTTGCATTGCAATCTCCCAGGATATGATTTTTATATAAATGTAATGGTGAAGACCATTTTAAATTTACCAATGGCTTTTCTTAATCAAGCATATTATAGGAATATTCTCTCACATTTGCATTTTTATACACTTGTCATCAAATATTGATAACGTAACTTCAACTAATGACAGTTATGTTCCCACTGTTGATGTCACGAATTCAGTTTTCTGGTGAATGTCATTAGACTATATAAAACGGATAAAGCTCAGAATGACGAAAAGTATTAAAATACTGTTCGTCATTCTGAGCTTCATCCGTTTGTAGTAATTAACTTGTAAATGTTCAGTCCAATGATTCAAGAACGCAAGGAAAACCGCAGTAAACAGACGAAGTGATTTTGTAGGAAGAGAGAAAGAAATTACTCCAGCAATATAAATTTAGTCTCGCTTCTCAGTGGGGCAAAAATAAATAAATGAGTCTATAAATAAAATGTGCAGAGTATGGACACAAAGGGATGTCGTGAACTTGCGGTAGTACAATAATCATCACCTAATAAAAAAAACTTTAAATGGTTTCAACGCGCCCAATATCTCGTTTACTAGAAAAAAATATGTAGAAGATTAAATACTACCGCCTTGAAATCATGTGAAAAACTGATTGCTTGATACAGTTTTTACACGAACATCTCGTTAGGAAAAGAACTATTTGTAATTAGCAGGCCCATCAACCTCTCGTGGAATAATTAACTTCGCAATTTTCAGCCTAGGAACGAACTTGTTTAACTTGTGAACAATTTTCTTGGAAGCCCGTGTGTTCGAACTGATTTACTGCGTTGAGAAATACGGCAGACTCATCAGGGTTATGAAATAACGTTATGTCGCAATTATAAGCGTTAGTTGTTTACGCACGAGCATAAAGAACGTTGACAAATTACCAACAAGAATAACAATATGACAGGAAGCAAATATCTGAAAATCACTGTAGAGTCGCTTGGAGGGGTGAATACTGTTAGGTCCTGCAACGATGTACTAACCAGTCTGCATTTGCATATACTGGAAAGCGGGAGCAACGCCATTACCTGATTTCTCGGAAGCCCCTATGCAAATCCGCTGCAGCCCGCTTTGCAGAAAAAAAAATGCACGTTTCGTGAGCCGGCACACCCGGGTGGCATATGGTACTCGAAATGGTAAAATCTGTCCCATAATTGAATACAGAGCACGTATAAATATTAACTGACAGGAAAACATTCATTTTAATATTGGGATGGATTAGCATTGTGCACAAACAAATTTCATATTTAATATTCGGGCAAACACCCACCGCTGCATAGAGAAATATTGTCGCGGACGCGAAAATGAAAAATGCAGAAGATAATGAATTAATATTAAATTCTAATGTCAAGAATCTGCATATCCATTTGGATAAACGTCCGGTCGCACAGCCCTACTTGAACCGACCGGCGCTGCATAATATAACGTGGAGTGGGGGGAAATGAAATCGGACCCGCACGAAATTAATTTTATAATTCATTTAATTGTCAGGACAAATAGAATGACATTCATAAAAAAAATATTGAAAAATCAGTCGCAAGCGACGCATCCAGGCGCGTCATTGTCGCGCTGTCGTGCGTCATGGAAAACCGCTAAATGCGGATTCGGAGGCGGTGGGATGACGAGGTTCCGGGTGTTATTTCGATACGCTAAGGCTCACAATTTATGCATGCTTTTTGCATGCGCGCGGGAAAGATTTATGGTGCTACGCAACTTGTCACTGGCGTTCAGAAATTAATGATGAGAACACACACAAGTTGTTCGGCCTGATACGGCTGTTGGTTCATGTGGAACAAGAGTACTAAGCTGAAAAGTACAGTATTAGATGTAAAAGGTTAAAAACATAGGGGGCTATTGTTGTAAGTCCAATATACTTAAGCAAAATTTTACACTATACCTTCGATATCATCAAGGGATAAACGTGGGACATTAACTCAGCTTTCTCACTATTATTAATTACTTGGCTTCTAGATTGTAATGATATTCATAATGCCTATTATGAAACGGGATTGGAAACACTATGATACACCGAACTTGCTAGTATAAATATATGCGAGATGCAATAAACCTATTTTCGACTTGGAAAAATGAACTGCCCACCTTAACATTGTTTTTTTCATTTTTTGGAGTACTAATATTTTCACGTGATGTTGAAATATTTCCATAATTGCATTATGACTCAAGAAAACGAAACCTCGATGAAATAAAAAAATGAATGAAATCACATCGAGAGGAAACATGATTTGAAAAATTAATAAAAAATAGTTTCTAAAACTTTAAAAACAATTCTAAAACTGTCTGTTCCATCAAGGCCCTGGAAAGTCAGGTTCAGATGCAGACGAATAATACGCTCGACCTCACGTTGTTTTTGTAAAATAGGCAGGAAAATGTACTAATATTTTCACGTGATGTTGAAATATTTCCATAATTGCATTATGACTCAAGAAAACGAAACCTCGATGAAATGAAAAAATGAATGTAATCACATCGAGAGGAAACATGATTTGAAAAATTAATAAAAAATAGTTTCTAAAACTTTAAAAACAATTCTAATACTGTCTGTTCCATCAAGGCCCTGGAAAGTCAGGTTCAGATGCAGACGAATGATACGCTCGACCTCACGTTGTTTTTGTAAAATAGGCAGGAAAATGTACTAATATTTTCACGTGATGTTGAAATATTTCCATAATTGCATTATGACTCAAGAAAACGAAACCTCGATGAAAAGAAAAATGAATGTAATCACATCGAGAGGAAACATGATTTGAAAAATTAATAAAAAATAGTTTCTAAAACTTTAAAAACAATTCTAAAACTGTCTGTTCCATCAAGGCCCTGGAAAGTCAGGTTCAGTTGCAGACGAATAATACGCTCGACCTCAGGTTGTTTTTGTAAAGTAGGCAGGAAAATGTAGATACCTTTCAAACGTGCTTTTTCAGGGAACGAGATTTAATTCTATAATTAAAGCAATATGAATGAATGTGAGAATCAGATAGATATAAAACAACGGATGAATCTCCTGCATGTAAGGCATCGCGACATTTCGCATGGCCTTCCTGCTGTATACAGCCAGCCACCACCGTCTCCGCCTCGTCCTCCCGTGGCCCGGCGACTTGTTGCTCTAATTTCCAAATAATACGGCAGCGACGTTTAGTGATAGGTAACATGCTGCACTTAGGGCGGGAGGGCTGGCATTAGATCGTGCTTTAGGGCCCGGGCGTGTGCTTAAACGGACCCCGGAGTATGGGACTTTCTCGCGTCTTTCGAGCGCCGTATCATCGCCGTAAACGTAAGTGGAATCGTAAAAGACGAATCGCAGGGAGGTGGTCTGCCTTCGGTGTATTCTAGTGACCTTTGCCGGTCGCCGGGGCCTCGGGCGCAAAGGAGCAGTTGCGGAGGATTGCAGGCCCCGACCCATAACGCCGACGGCGATTTTCAGGGGATCGCCAGCGTTAAGAAACGTGTGGTTGGTTGGTTGTTAGTGACTCCGAGCGCGTCAACTACGGAGGCCATTAGTCCCGTAGGTGTAGTGCATGTTTTCCTCGAAAGGTGGCGGTGATCTTCCCCTGCTGGATAGCCAGATCTGGCGCCGAACTACCGTCGGCTAGCGCAGTTTCCCCCCTACCAGGTATCTTCCGCAGCACGGCACCCCCCCTGTCGGGACAAGCTCTAAGCTCCCGGTTTCCCGGCATGTGTGGTAGTGTAGTACATTCTAATGTGTGTGTAAGGGGTGTGAAGGGGAAGGAAGGATCGCGCCACGGTGCAGGGCCCGATTGTTACGGTACTGCTCCGGCATTCGCTTCGGAGCGTGCTCTTCTCGATTGGAGAAACCACGGAAAACTAACGATCACAGCAGCCGGCCTCTAGAATTATCCTCCAGAAAGCGACTGAATTAGACGTAGCTGACAAGCTAGTGTCGAAAATATTGCCACTGTCGGGACTCGAACCTAAGACCTCCCGGTCAGGGGCATTGCAGTGACATTACTTGATGCACTGAGCCACCTCTCCCGGTATATAACGTGTGTCTGGCCAGCGCGTTAGTTGTATGGAATTCAAAAGTAACTCTAAATACAATAAGATCAATATTACTTATTTGAACATTTTTTAATTTTATTTTTAATGCATATTTAAATATCCCGGGCCTTGTTGACCTTTGCTCGGATCGAAATACGCAATTCTGGGAAGGCAGCACAGTGCCTCAATATTATAGGGAATCCATGCCGAAAGTGAACTTAAAAAATGACTGTTATTGAATATCGCTCGTAGGTAACTATTTAGTCACTAGTTTGTTGAAATTCATTTCCTTTCTAAATGTTACTACTAGTTTATTGTTGGTCCTACAAGTAATGCATTGGGCATTTTGACTGAGAATTAAAAATTTTACATACTGCTTCTAATATATTTATAAAAACGTAGTTCATTAATTATGCATTTTTCAGCGTACAATTCATATGCGAAAGTTTTACGCTGTACGTTTAGAGCCAAGTCAATTTGTTTGTTGTATTCAATCAACACGTTACGGGATGCCTCAAACAGGAAGTCGCTACCGTTTAGCCAGTCAGTGGGGCTCCAGGCCCAACGACGCCACACATCTAAAAATAAAAGGCTGGAACACTAGCATCTAATAAGGTCAACCTTTTCAAAAAAGTCCTCTCGCATTAAACCGAAGCGAAGGCTCGCGCCGTTATTGTAGGTTAGGTGTGGGGTCCCATTAGAGAGTAATATGACGGGAGCGAGGGCTGTAATCAGAACGCAGTTGTGAGGCGAGAGGGGAGTCTGCTAGACGCGAGAGGGGGGAGCGGAGGGAGGGGAGCAGGAGGAATAGGGTGTACAATGTGGTGGAGTGGTCGAGAGGCAACGGGAGGAGTCGATGGATCGAGGGTGCAGGTGGATGCGATAGCGATGCTTCCGCACAAGGTCCATTTGCATGGGGCAACGCCGCGCATCTGCATACCGGTCACTCCGGAAGCCTTGCTATAATGGTGACGTTCCGAGCGTAAACTCTACTCAGCGAAATGATCCTTGTGTTTGCTGCCTCTCTAGCGGAGCTGCCGGGAAGCTGGTAGCTTAATTGGTGGATGGCGATGACACAGGCATTGGAATCGAATTCTCTGGTCTGGTTGATTTCACCACACTTTCTTTCCTATTCACTTGCCCAACTCAGGTATATTACGATCCTGGAGCTTAATTAGAACACGGGAACGACTGTTTATCAGGAAGCCAACAAACGCGGACCATATTCATGGAAGTAACCGATATACAGATTATCATATACGTCTCTTATTGGGCCATCTTCCCTGCGTCTATTTTTTTCTAATTTGTAATCTTAATGCTCATCGATAATCTGTAGTATATATTTATTCCAACAAATCCTTTTACACTTTTCTTCAACATATCTAATTCCTGATACATATTATGTGCAAACAAAAAGGACTACACCAGGAAAAATGTTTTCCAAAAAAAAAAAAAGGTCAGCGAGATCTGTCTCACTGGAGAATCGTGCAGTGTTAATCATTATCGTCAACAAAGGCTGTTCTTGTCTGAAAGCAAGTCATTTCTTTTTTCGTGTCATTTCTTGCTTGCTCGTCTAAAGTGTTCAGATTCGTTCCTCCTCCGAATAAAAGCTTCAAATTCGTTTTTAGATTCGCTTGCTACCCAATTACGTTCATCTTAACACGTTCAGTTGAACAGACGTTCTTGTTGCTGTGTTCTTTTACATTTTGCCTTTAACAAAACACCATGATAGCGAGCGTGAGACAAATAATTCAAGAAGAGGATTCAACACGAAAATCATTAGAAAGGCTGTTAAGACCCCAGCGCAGGGTGAACGTCCAGAATCAGCACTCCTGCCTTGTAATTCCGCGTGAACACCGGCACACGGAATATATCCGGCTCTGTCCAATTTTGAAACCCAGAAGTAAAAACCATGTACAATTTTCACGAGTCCATTTGCTTCGTCACAAATGCATTTTCGAGATCACCCTCACCGCTTTCAAATAACGGGGAACCGGCCGGGAATAACCCATCCCCTACACCGCGAAAATGAGACGGTGCCACACGAAAGAGAGAGTAAGACGGCGAGAGACAAAAAGCGTCGAGGACAAGCCGCTCCTCCTCCACACAGGAATAAGTGTCTAGAAGCGCAATCTCCTTCGTAAGTGACGCGCTCTCGAGACAGCCTGCTTAATCGTGGCTCCGCATTCTCCCCGCCTTCCCCTCCCCGTGTCCGCCCTCCCCGCCGCACTTTTCTTCCCCTCCCGCGGCTGTTATCCCCTTTTGGAGAGGCCACCTCGTCCCCGAGGGGAAAAAAGATACCGCAAGCATTCTTTTTTTTTCCTTTGCGTCGGGGTATTTCCTGGATAAAACCGCCACGCATCTACGTACCTCCGGGCTTTCTTTCAAGACATTGTAAAACGTTATTTCTCAGTGGAATTCTGCACGCTCTTTATTGTATTAGTGTTTCATCATGCTCCCTGGACCATCGGTAAGCTAGTTAGTAGGAACAGGAGCGCCCACAAAGCCCCACCTAACAGGATTACTGTTTTAAGCGGAGAGGCCGTCAGACGCGGGCGGGCAGTGAGGCGCGGCGGCGGCGGGGCGCGGCGGCGACGGCGGCGACGGCGGCGGCGTCCGAACGCCTCTCTCGATAGCCCCAGGCGTCGTAAACCGGCCTGCCGGCGGCCGAGCGCCGCCGCCACCGCCGTTGCCGCTGCCGGCGCCGGCGCCGCCGCGTCGCGCCGCCCCCGGTGCCTGACGCCGGCGCCGCGTGGCAGCGGCGGAGTCGCGCCGCGGTGACGGGCCCGCTGCCGGCGCCGCCGGCCCGACGCGACGCTCCGCGCCCCGGTGCCACTCTCGCTGCCCACCGCGCACCGGTTGCCCACGCCCGGCGTCCGACGCCTCCCTTCCGCCCGCCACCCGGCCGGCCGGCCTTCGCCGTGAAAGTGCCCCGCTCTGGGGTTTCTCTCCGAGAGGGCACGAGCCACTTCCACAGGCTACAGTCCTTGGGTATTTAGAGTAGCGCATTCCGCCATTTCGCATCCAGTTGAACTGTGCTGTACTGCGCGCAAGCTGGAAAGACCTATCTACGAAAAACCAATGGTAAACTACTCGAAATTCTTCAAAATGGCCCCCGTTGTTATCACATCTCCTTGACTCCTGAACGCTGCGCCGGCAGGCACTTCTAGAGGCTAGAGTCCTTGGATATTTAGAGTAGCGCATTCCTTTGCACCGTTGATTCCATTTCATATGCGCGTGAGCTGGGAACAACCTCTCCCGAAAAAACAATGGTAAACAACTCGAAATTCTTCAAAAATGACTCCGGTTGTTATCACATCTCCTTGACTCCGGACGCTGTACGGACGCTGTACGGCTATCGGATGAAAGGATATTCATTAACCCTTATCTGCCTAGTGGGGTCGTATGGGCACGCTGTACGAAGCTGTAAATAGTTCAAACTTTCACTTTAAAAGTTGCAGAATTACAATTAGAACTTCAAGTTGTTTTCCATCTAATCCTAAAAGGCCCTCCATGTGCACTTCAAAATTTTGAGAAAAAAATTATAATATTTTTTAAAATAATAAAATGGTGTAATGAAATTTTTTTACGAACTAATTTCGGACGCTCTGATCTTGCACTTTCATTTATCTTCCTTCGCTGACTAGTACGAAGGAGCGCTGACAGCTCTTATTTGAAGTACTCATAAGGAAATGGCATGGCAGTACTGTGGAATTTTACGGGGTGACATTGCACATTCTGTTAAGATACATCAATGTTTCCGATATCCGATGTCAGTTTCTACTAATGCCTTCCACGTAAGCCCTCATTAAAGCCTGGCTGTATAAACTACAATACCACTCCAAATATTGTTTTTTGTTCCAAAGCAGAGAAACGAGTGATAAGCACACGATGAAGTACTTGCCTGGTTTCTACTTTTTGTCCTTGCGGTCGTATATAATGGAATATATAATATTTGTTATATAGCCGTCGCTGTCTTTTGTACGACGAAACGTAATGTATTATTCCGTAAAATCGTCAGATGTATTTTTGTTCAAATGAAACCACGTACATATAATTGAATCAGATCGGAAATGATTCCATCGAAGTCTCGTAATTCTGTGGTTTCATGTAGAATATATTATACTACCACTTAAGCGATTTTCATAGTATCCAACACTCAATCTAGCGACGTCTCAACTGAGAACACGGGTTTCTTTAACAACCACATTCGATGCTACACAAGGAATATCCATTAAATGAGAGCCCAGTCATTCGCGGTCCGCAGTAACAGATGCTTCTCAGAAAGTCTAAGTCTCAACTCGTGTCACCTAATAAGTACCGGCTGACACAGGGAAAAAGAAGATGTATGATGTATCGTGTTGAGAAAAAACCTGACGAAGAAGTCCTGTCAAAGAGACATGACAAAGAGGTGAACAATTTATGGCAAAGAAGTGAAAAATTTACTTTCCTATAAGATCTAATTCGAAATGCCAACTCAACTGGTTACAAATATATTTAGACATCGTTTTCAGATAGAAAACATGCACATTGAGAGATCTTCAAATAGCAAGGTAGACAAATTATTTTTCGATTCGATGGAGTAGGCTGCTGGCTTAGAAAACAAAACATGTTAGTTGTGTACAATTTTTCTTCACTTCATCTCGATTGAACTGTGTATACTGGTAAAAAATTCTCCTATATTCTGTTTGCGTAAAATACCTTCGATTTTTTGTTTGTCAACAGTACTTACATTGTGAATGAGTCACTAAAACCACGCACAGTTCGACATCACAGAGATATAAGCGTTCTCGTATCTTTGGCTTTTGACTGCGTTGACGTCTGAAGAGAATTGTATAATAGTTTACCGATCAAAAGTATACATTTTAGAACTTATGTTCTTCATATACTTTTGTTATGCAGTAAAAATAATTTATAGCGTTCCCTTACTGACAATAGTTTTCATTTATTTTTGTCCATCACCATCACCAATTTTAACTTGATTATCTTCTATGAAGTAATCATTGTAAAAATTTAACAAGTCACCAAATGTGGCAAATAAATCAGCTTTGTTCGAATATTATTCGTTTCGTATAAAAGCTAATGGATAACATTATATATTTCTCAAAAGATGTCATTACAATGCTGCATTTTCAGAAATCATCTTTCACCCCAATGCAATAAATAAAAAAAAATCATCTCATCAGAAGTTACACACAGCTTGAAAACAATGTGTCTGAATTGGATAGTGAAAGAGTAAAAGTGTGAAGAAAAATTAGTGACAAGTTACCGTATCCTTTTTTATATTTCATCGTTACTTAACACTTTGTCTCTTGGCCCACTTCAATTTCTTCCTGTCGTTTTACCATCACTGTCCCTTTTGGGCATCCTTCCATATCAGTCGTATACAGGGCCGCACAATGTTTGAATACCTCTCGCTCCGCCGCTTTGCACAAGTTGTCACCGGCGGCGCGCATTTTTCGCGACATAATATTTAGCGACGGCTGAACCCGTATTTAGACAGCGAGCTGCCAATACGGCAAGCGGCCCGGCGGAGCGGAGCGTCGTTAAACACAGGGCCGTGTTGCCCCATGCATTAGCACGCCCAGGTGGCCTCTCGGCCGCGTTTCGAGTGGGCTGAAACACTGGCGGCGCGGGCGCGGGCGCGGGCGGGGCCCGGGCGGGGCCGGGCCGGGGGGAGGGGACGAGGCGGACGGCGAGGGGCGGGACAGAACGGGACGACTATGGGATGGGAGCAGAGCGTTGGCTGAATGGCTCCGACCGGGAGAGGTGGTTCGATGTATCAACTGATGTCACTGCAGTGCCTCTGACCGGGAGGTCCAAGGTTCAAGTCCCGACAGTGGCAAGAATATCGATTACTAGCTTGTCAGCTAGGATGAATTCACCGCTGTCTGAAGGAGAATTCTAGAGGCCGGCTGCTCTGATCGGTAGTTTTCCGTGGTTTCTCCGATCAACACCAGGCGAATGACGGAGTAGTACCTCAAGAATCGGGCCACGGACCACGTGCGATCTTTCCTTCCTCGTCCTTGTCCTATCCTCACCCCTTACATACACGCACACTAACATATCGAAAGACCGCTCGGGAACTTCGGAGCTTGCCCGGGCTGGGGCAGTACCCCCGCTGGTGGGAGATACCTGATTGGGAAAGACGCCCGATCTCGCCATTCAGCGAGGAAGATCACCGCCACCAACCAGGAAAAAGCACTACGCTTACGGGACTAATTACCTCCTTGTTGACGCGCCGGAATCGCTAACAATCAAACTATGAATGGCTCAGGTGGGGTCGAGGGGAGATGAATGTCAGAGCGGCGAAACACAGATATTGCGAGGAGACACGGAGCACAGCGGGGGCGGGGAGGAAACGGGGAAATGACGGGACCAGGCAAGAGGGCGCGGGGTAGTGAAGGGTGGAATGTGGTTGGCTGGAAACGGCGTGGACGGGGCGATGAGGCCACTCTTTGAGAAGGAGCGTGCGTGTCGGACGTGATTGTACAGTGTGGGGTGGAGTGGGTAGGCACGGGATGAGAGAGAGAGACGGAGGTTAAGAGGAACAGAGGGCGGGGAGTAGTGGAAACGGGAAGGAAAGAGGAGTGATGGAGCTGGGGGAGGGGGACAGCACGGAATTGGAAGAGGGAGGGAGGCAGGGTAAAGGGTAGCGGAACGGGAGCGTGTAGGGCTAAGACAAGATGGGACGGAGAGCAACGATGTAAAAGGGATAGACCGGTGTATGGCGAAGGGATTGAGTGGGCTTACGAGTACGGCCAGAAGGAAGAGCAGTAGAAGCAAAATGCAATGAAGAGATGAAATGAGATGCAACCGGGAAATGGAAGAATTACGTTTACATAATGATGTCTTGGTCAACTGGCGGATTATGAAAAATTCGACAACGGCAGGGTTAGGGTTAACGAAGGGAAGTGTAATGCTACATAGAAACTTTCTCTTTTTAGTCTCCGGAAATATGTGTGAGCTTTGTCCAAATATGTGCATAAAATTTTATAAGTGTACAATGAAATATATTGATTTATTTGATAGTTTTAAAATTTGTTTCATATTTTTTTATTTTCATCGCACTTCTCAAAAAGGTCTAATTATATCCACAGTAATTATATCCAATTTTATAACGTTTAGAAACATTTGAAAAGATTCCGCTGGATGTGCTGGAAACTCAAACGTAAGTGCGTAAACTAGTGACCCCGGCCAAAGGAGTAAACACATTGTCACCTTACAATTGTAAATTATCAGACGACAAGCTGTCGATGTCTTTCAACCCACACACTGAACATCTGTTAGGGTTTGAAAATAGTAGGTAGACCTAAATGAAATCAAACGAACGCATAAGAAATTACCATCGTCTGACAGAGGACTAGGACGATAGCAGATGACAGGCTGCTATTGCAAGCATTAGAAGAGACGCGGAGGCCCAGACAAAGCGAGGAACGCAGCGAGAATGTGAGCGCGCAGTGAGTCAGCGGCAGCTGTGGGGCGACACGGGAGAGACGGTACTTGGGTTCGACACATAAAATAAGATGGAGGGTGACAGACAGGGAAGTGCACTTACGTGATTGCCTTGAAGGATTGTGAAACGTTACGATCTGCGACCTGTAGAAATGGCCAAAGGGAGGGAATGGAATAAACAGCGGTAACTGTCAAGGGAAACCTTGTATTAATTTCAACATATTTATTTTCTTTCTCAACTTTCTCAACAAAATGATTTTACAGAGTATTGTATACATACATACCAATTGATTTATGACAGGGCATAAGCTGGCGGGGGGTTCATTTCATCTGAAGGTGCCTGTAACTTCTGTGTTGTGTTTGCATACTTTTATACATTATAACAACTGTTTCAAATAATTGCTTTTATAGTATTATAAATAAATAATATTCCTTGTAATTAAGGACAATCAAATTTCATATTGTTTATTTCATAAATTATTGTTGCTTATTCCATAAATTCATTTTAAAAATTACAATCACAACGTTTCAAAAGCTTTCTTCTTCTTCAGGTTATGTGCAAGATGTAAAATGTTTGGAGTTGAGAATGCTAGATATTAATTTATCATCGACGAGTACAAAAAATGTCAAGGAAACGCATCTTGTTATGTAACCTGTTATGTAGCATGGACGGTTTAATTTCTAAATTGGAATTTATGGAAGAAACAGCATTATTAGTACAGGTATTTTGATTGCCTTAATTCCAAGGAATAATATTTACTTTTATATATTTATATATTTACATTTTTGCTTACTACGTATTACGTTGTCACCACCTCCATTCACTGATCTCGAATAAAACTTCAACTTATAATGATTGATCTCTCTCACTTCGGTTATTGAAGTTCGTTGCTAGTTCTTTTTCTAGTTCTTTTAGCTAGTTCTTTTCTCCCCCATACGTCACATACAGTTTTTGACTGTTTTTGACTAAATAAATAAATAAACTAAATAAATAAGTTGCACTTCGGTCGAGAGCTTACCAACGAGAACATGTCAACAGCAAGTTATAGTATAACTGTCAAGCATGGGAAGAAACACTGCTGCCACAATTTCATCAAAATAAAGAAAAATGGCAGGATTTGGTTCATAAAATTCTTAAACGGAATTTGAAATTATACGGTGATACACTGACTTTCACTTAATATATTTCATCGTTTCACAAAGAATAGAAAATATAGGTCTGAAAGCTTTTTCTTTGACTTTAAATCACGAAGAAGCGTTCTATAGTTCCAAAATGTATAATATTAATGGTTTAAAAAAATTCAACTGGCATGAACTGCAACTCTTCGAACGTGCTGAAAACTAATATTTCAGAAGAGGAATATCTAATGTATGGAAAACGGGAATTGACACTGACAGCCTAGGAGCGAAATTTGATACTGAGACAAATTGACATTGAGAAACGTATCCCAGTTGATCATGTTCTCTTAAGAAATCTGCAGACTGTCATCTCCAGGTTAGTTTTTACCACATCTCAATCAAGTAACATCGTCTTCGTCAATCGACTGTAACGGATATCAGCTCGACGGCTCAGACATTCCTTCTATTGCACTCAGCAAGAAACGATCCAATAGTACCTTGACGCCACATGCAGCAACGTACGCCTAGTCACCTCGCAAAACCCACAGTAAGCCGTCATCTACAAGGTTGTTTCATTTTCTACGACTCCGCTCTCGAAGGGACGAGAGATTCTACGCATTCATGACATGTTGTGATGCATCTGGGCAATAGGTGCCCGAGACATTTCTCAACGAACTGCGCAAGAAACTCGTATATGATCACGGGTGCCAGGCGTTATACGCAGCGAGGACAACCTGACAAGCTCACTCGAAAAATCTCACCGCAGACAATTTACCAAATAGCCCATCACTCTTACCACACCGCAGAAGAGAGGAATGTTGGCTGATGTAGTAGGAAACTTTTCTTTTCCTTCCTCTTTTCACGAGATCCGCATTTCCCAAAACGCATGATTCAACAGCTTTCTACCACAAAACAATTACATTGGCAGCTGAATTTTCTATTTATTTTAAACCATTGTAAATTTAAATTCAGGAATATAGGCTTAATGAATTGGTGGCTCATGGAAACAAAATGGTCGGAGACAAAATTGAGATTTTTAAATATAGCAAAAGGAAATCATATGATCCTGCGACGGATGGTGGTGCATGCCCCGGACAAGCCACGTGTTTTGTGTGAAGCTCTCACACGCCGTATTCTACGAAGGTGATTGGAGTGCTCCTGTAGCGAAGTGGCAATGCGAATTTCGCAGGGAACGCGGTTACCCCAATCCGCTCAGTTGTAAGTGAAAGATAAACTCTGGTTTTGTAAAATTGAATCATTTCGTTCACAGTTCTACATTTAAATGATTATAAATAGCAATGGCATCTACGTATCTTATCCTTCATTCAACCGAATAGCTACTGATTCACATCCTGATAAACAATCCCCACATTTTACCACGCTCTTATTTCCCATTTTTTAATCAGAGAAAAACATATTCCGAAAAGTGTATTCGGAAAAATATCTCAATCTAACATCACCTAAACCTGACTTCGCGAACTCGATTGTAAAATAATGCCAACAATAATGAACAAAACAACAATAAAAATGTTTGAAATGCAATGGCGCAACAGCAGAGAGAACGGTAAAACTCAACGATAACCCTCCGGAAACCTGTTTCGTCCACCACAAACTCCAGCTGAAGTGACCGGGATTTGATCAGGCAGGTACCTAGAGGTAGAAGGCACAGAACTGCATTAGCCGGCTTCGTCATCCGCTGGCCGCGGCGGCGGCGGCGGTGGCAGCGCCAGCTGACTCACAGCCCGTGGCGCCGCGTCGCCACCAGACGGAAGTCCGAACACTCGCCAAAGGATTAGCGTTCGCGGAACGGGCGGCGCGGCCGCGCAAAAACTAACCGCAGAGACTGCGGCGCTGCGGCGGGCACTGAGCGCTCCCGCTCCCGCGCTCTCGCGGTCCCGCGGTCTCGTTGCGGCGATTTTATTACCGCTGTCGCCGCGGTCGCCGCCGCCGCCACCGCCGCCGCCCCCGGTTGACGATGACACGTTGGCGCCGCGCCGTCCCGGCGCCCGCGCACGTTATCCGGAAGAGACCCGGTCACTCGGGGCTGGTAGTCGGTTAGAAGAGCAAATGCAAGTGAGAAACACAAGCCTCAATGAATGAAGATAATGAATCACCATTAACTTCATTAAAGTATGTTAGACAAATTTATAAATTATTTTTCATTAAATAAAAATATTCGCGTTCGGGCTGTTGTTATTGGTCTTCCGATGGTTCCAATTCCGAAGTCTTTTCAGTGCAATTTTTTCTTCAATTTTCTTTATTTAGCGAAAAATTGCCATTATTATTCTGACGGAGGTCCCGCGGTCTCCTTGCAAGGATTTTATTAACGGGGTCGCCACCGCCGCCGTCCGGTTGACGATGACACGTTGGCGGCGCGCCGTCCCAGGGCCCGCACACGTTATCCGGAAGAGACCCGGTCACTCCGGGCTGGTAGTCGGTTATAAAATAATATCCAAGTGAGAAACACCAGCCTGAATGAATGAATACATAGAAGAATCACCTTTAACTTCATTAAAGTTAATTATATAGATGCAACCATACAACTAAATAATTTATTTTTCATTAAAAATATTCGCTTTCCAAGCGTTATCATTCATTGGTCTTCCAATGGTTTTCCGAATTCCTTTGAGTGTATTTTTCCTGCAATTTTTTACCGAAAATGGCCATTGTTAGTCTGACCGTCGTTAGTCCCGCGGTCTCGTTGCGGCGATTTTATTGCCGCGGTCGCCGCTGCCGCCGCCCGGTTGACGATGACACGTTGGCCCCGCGCTGTCCCGGCGCCCGCACACGTTATCCGGAAGAGACCGGGGCCCTCCGGGCTGGTAGTCGGTTAGAAGAGCATATGCAAGTGAGAAACACCAGCCTGAATAAAAGACTACATAGAAGAATCACCATTAACGCCACTAAAGTATCTTAAACAAATTCATGAATTATTTTTCATTAAACAAAAAATATTAGCTTTTGAAGTGTTATCACTGGTCTTCCTATGGTTCTGTATCACGAATTCTTTTGAGTGGAGTTTTTTCCTTCAGTTTTCGTTATTTATCGAAATTTTTTTGTTACTCTAACCGTCGTTTGTCCTGTGGTGTCGTGCCGGCCATTTTATAACCGCGGCCGCCGCCACCGCCGACGCCACCGCCGCCAGGTTGATGATGACTAGTTAGCACCGCGCCGTCCCGGCGCCTGTGTGCGTTATCCGGAAGAGACCTGGTCACTCCGGGTTGGTAACATGTCAGTTAGAAGAGCGTATGCAGGCGAGGAACACATATCCCTCTACGTAGTTTGTTAATAAATACATCGAAAAGTCACCATAACTTCGCTAATGTGTTATACAAATTCAACCACACTCTTAGATAATTGTACACTAATTTGCACGTTACCTTCTTTCTCAATAAATTAAGGAATTATCACAATAACAATTAATCACAATTAAATAGAGTAAATTGCTTAAAGAAATAAAATGAAAATATTCGCTTTGAATATGTCATCATAGGTCAAAGGATCAGATTTCCAAGTTGTTTTAGCCCATTATTTGGAGTGGCATTTTTTCCTTCAAATATTAACATTTTTTAATGTAAGGAAAGAAATCCCTTCATTGTTCTGTACGGGGTCACGTGGTGTCTCTGCCGCGATTTTGTTATCACGATCGCCGCCGCCGCTACTGTCCGGTTGACGATGACACGTTGGCGCTTTGGTGTCCCTACTCTCGTGTGCGTTATTCGGAAGAGACCGCAACACCCCGAGTTCGTTGTTAACTAACGGTTAGATATTCGCTGCATAGAACGATCCCACTGGCTCTCCAGCGAATCGAACCTGTCACAGGATTCAAGGCATGACGGTGGCGGAATTTCCGACACTAGATGTATGGTTGGGTCGAATTCAGCTGCTGTCTGAAGTATAATTCTAGCGACCATTTTCTTTGATTATTAGTTTTCCGTGGTTTCTTGGATAATATCAGATGAAAGTCAGAGCATTAGAGGAGTTTGAGGTTAAACGGCTCCAGTTGGCATTCTAATTTTTTTTACGGAATTCCGGTTTAATCCGGTACTCTCCTTAAACACTTTACAGCTAGGTCGAATTCAGTCGCTGTCTGAAAGACAATTCTAGCGGCCGCCTGCTCTTATCGGTACTTTTCCGTGGTTTCTCCGATCAACACCAGGCGAATGCCGGAGCAGTACCCTACCAAACGGGCCACGGACCGTGCACGATCTGTCCGTCCTCTTCCTTGTCCTATCCTCTCCCCTTACACACACACTCACACTAACATGCACTACACTACCACATATTCCGGGAGACCGGTCGGGTGCTTAGAGCTTGTCCCGCCTGGGGTGGTGCCCCACTGGTGGGAGAGTCCTGGCTAGGGGGAAACCCCACTAGCCGACGGTAGGTCGGTACCGGATCTCGCCATCCAGTGGAGATCACAGCCATCTCCCGAGAAAACATGCACTACACTAATGGGACTAATGACCAAAGCCGTTGACGCGCCCGGAAACACGAAGAAATCAATCAATCAATCTTCTTAAACATACACTTACACGTACATGCACTACACTATAACACGAGTCGGGAGGCCAGTGCTTAGAAGTTGTCCCGACTGGGACGGTGCCCCGCGGGGAGGGGGAGAGGCGAATACCTGAGTTGCGTTTGCAGTAATTAAACGTATGTAAATTTAGGTTTAATAATGCCTTGTGTAACTTAGATCCAAACAGACTTCTTGAACAAATAAACGCACCGCGTCCCACTGCATCGCAATACAGTAAGACTTTTGAGTTCTTTTTTGTTTATCAGAAGCCATATACAATCAGATATAGAAAAATGTTTATAATGAAAATATTGCCTTCAGAGCCGTGAAGATCAGTTATTTTCCTAGGTCTGTAATATCTTCACCGCGATCGTCGCTTTCGACAGTTTGTGCGCCCGGGACGAACCCCTGCCGCCTGCAACGCTATTGCCGCCTTGGCACCACATCACGACGTCCTGGCGCCTGTGAACGTTATGCGGAAGAGACGCGGTCCGGTCTCGGACAGGTTTCGTTTGTGAGGTTATTGGCGGCTTAAGACGCTTAAACATATTAGGCACTGTGTAGCGCTACTAAATTTAGCTCTTCTCCCCCACACCTGCCTGCCTCGGTGGCGCAGGACCTTAGAGCTAAGCCCCCGTCTCCGCATCAAAAGTTCGCAGAGACGAAGGCTTCGGGTTCAACTACCTCGGATCGAGTGCCACATAAGGCATGCGTGTTTTAACCACGTTGTTTGGATTTATATTTCATTTTTCGCTAAAAAAATCTAGTAAAAACTGTGCCGTATGGGGGGAAAGTATAATCTGTGCAGGTTTTCTTGAGCTCCAGAATCCCCATCTCACTATTTTTAGATATATAATTGAATGATGGCTAAATGTACCAAATCGTGTGGTTAGCAACATATACACTTTTTTTGAATCCAGCAAAAAAAATGTTTTCACGAAAAAAAGGTTTACTTCAGGTGATGGAATAGTAAAATTATTGTTTCGTTATTTTGCAAAATTCCATTATTTCTCGGAGTACTACAGTCTCAGCACAAGTTAGCCAATGTTCGTAAAATTAATACAAATCTTTTCTACATGTTACTCACCGACCGCGCGTAAAATATGATATAGGACCTATAAATGTCAAATATATAAACGTTCGCCTGAGTGAACAGAGCATATCTGAATAATATGCCATTCGCGCCAAGCCAACTTGTGTCTCTTTCTCTGCTGATTGTGAGAAAGTTTACTTACGTGTTTGAAGAGCATCTATATCCTTTTCTGCCACATATGGCAAGGTAAAATACATTCAAACTATGAAAATTTTTGCGGAAAATTTATCGATTTTATTTCACTTTGTCTCATTGTATTACAGCTGCACAAAATCTTCGAAGGTAGTAGCACAGTCTGGCCACTTTTGGTAAAGAAATAGTGCGTTTATTCACCATTTGATTATCTTCAACTTGTGGGTATTTTTTTTCATCGTTCTACTATTTCTGGTTAAAGGTTGGGAAGAGATTCTGAAGCTTAAGAAAACGTTCGCAGATTGTACTCCTCTGCCATACGTGACATTCAGTTTTCATTGTTTTTTACAAAATAAATCATATATATATATACGAGTATTCTTCTATATGTAAAACACATCCTGCATTATTTCCTCCTCTTTTTCGGTATCAGGGACCTCTACACTTATTTTCGTCAAAAACATATTCGTAATTTTTTTTGCTACATTACATATCTTTGTCTATACTACGTACACATTTGCTATAAGTGGTTTCTAATATACCACAAACGCAGGTTTTTGGTGTCTTTAAGTATGACCAAAGTGTGGAAAGAATTTGTCTACAGTCACAATGCCCGTATTCTACAGTTCTAGGTAGATATCAAAACGGAATCTTAAAAAATCCTTCAACAACCTGCCTTGCCTTCCTTCACGTGGCGCTGGACACGAAGCAACCCAGTTCCGCCTTAGCCTTCCGCGAAGCATTCGCTGCCTCTCCCGTCCCCTCCCTCCCCCACCCGCCGTTCATTCACGTCCCGTCACGGCAGCCGCCGCCGTTCGCCCGTCTGCATTACGCCCCACTAAGATGCTTATCTGTCCAGCGCGGTGGGTGAGCCATCAACCCGCTCGCCCCGTTTCGGGCCGGTCCTAAGTTTAGAATCGACACCGCGATCAACGCTTGGACAGTGGACGGCAAAATGGCACATAATTTTCTCTTGGATGTGTAATATCAAAGATGTGACGACAAAGATACCTGGAAAGATAGATATCGTCAGCCACCGGCAACAGTTTCGGGCGATCTACAAGGTTGAAGAACATTTGCCGGCATTGAGATACAAAGGTATCGGTTTCAACATTCTCTAGAGGAGGCTATTGAAAGAAAGGAGTTGAAGTTTCGCCCACTCCCGCGAAATCAAGAGCTTAAAATGCATTTAATTGAATATTTCCGTTCATTTTACAATATTTCTTTTACTAAAGATGTATCTGTTTCCTGTATCTGATAAATTCACGAAGCTTTCCCCGTCTCTTCTTGTCATTTACTTGTCATCACTCATTCACTGGAGTTCATTTTTAATTATATTAAATTGTTCTTAAAATTTTCGGGTATGATTTGTAAATAATATGGGAAAATTCTAATTATACAACTTTCCCAAATAATATAAGAAATTTTATTAATGATTATTCCGGTGACCTCGAAACACATTTAGTGACTAGGGCGACTCACAGCTGGCCGCTACGTCTCGGATCTCCAAAACGAACTGAAAGATGCTCTTGAATCCCTGAGGTGTGACACCACACGTTTCCAACCAGCTATAAACGTGGTGTCGAAAGTATTGCTATCGATGGTATTTGAATCTAGGACCGCCCAGCCAACGGAGATTCAGTTACAGATTCTAAACTACATGTAACGTCGCAGACGAAAATTTATAAGAAATAATTGCCACCAATAGGTTAAAAATATTTATACTTGTTATTTACGTTATGTATGGAACAAATTGCCCTTGCATGATACACAAATGCGAGTATGTGCAAATATCAACACTTTAGAACTATTATATTATATTCGTTCAATTTATTAAACCCAAATAGAATTTGAGAATGAACAGTACATTTATCAGCAAACATGAACTTATAATATTATTATCAGCAAACATGAACTTACAATATTTGTGTTAAATTGTTCATTTTCACGGTCACAATGAGTTTTGTGCTTATATTGAAAAGTTCGCGTCATTATATATTCACCTTCACTGAAATGTAGCTGTTTCTGTTCTGAAAGAAGGTGAATATATAATGACGCGAACTTGTATATATACATATATATATATATATATATATATATATATATATATATATATATATATATATATATATATATATGGTGCGCATGCGCATTCACCAACTCAGAGGTGTTCCCCGAAGTTGCGACAAATCCAAAAACTGATTTTCTCTTGTTACAGCTTTTCGTTTGTGAGATTAAAGGGACTTTTGACACTCTCTGTGCACTGGCTTTGTAACGAAGAGTGGGGAAACACAAATACAAATACACGCGCACACGCGCACACACACGCACTCTCTACCTCTATACCGTAGGTGTGATTCGATCGTAGTGCTCTGTGAAACGTGATAGATGTAAAGTCACGTTGGCGTTGTGCGACGTAATAACTTTCGCACTACGCTCGTGCCTCCGTTCTGGTCGACTAATTAACAGATAATGGGGCCCGCCATTTGTACTAGCGCAGCTTCTAAACATGTTTTCATTAAAATTGTAAACGTCGCGTGTCTTTGTGGTGCCACCACAAAGGCATTACTACGCACTGAGGGTATTACGTACGCTCCGTTGGCTAATGGCTCAGTAGCAAATTAGCTGAGTAATGTTTACGGTTAAGTGTCGAGAGCGGAATTGAATAAATGATTTAATAAGAGGACCGAGCCGAAATCGCAAGAAATTGAATAAAAGGTGAAAGCGCAGGGGCTGGGGTGGGGTGGGGTGGAAGGGGGAGAGTGGCGGGGAATGGCGCGGAGCGAGGAGGGAGCCGGGTGTTCGTGTCGGCGCCAGCAGAGAACTTAATTAGACGTGCACCACAATGCGCCAGCTACACAAAGGTGTTCACACGGGGACGTGATGGGCGGTGGGGACGGGGTGGCTGCAGCGGGGTGGCGGAGGCGGGGGCGAGCATGCACGGGGATATGGCGAAGAGGCAATGACGCAATGGAGAGGGCCGATGCGGAAGGAGACACGGGGAACATGTAATTCGTTATTCTATTTTAAGAATACACTCTTTGCTAAGTTTTTTTTGTCTGTTTTTAATTATCAGTTTTATTATAGATAGATTTTATTGTAATAACATTTTATTCTCAAAATACTTTATTTATTAAAATTACAATATTTTATTGGAAATTATTACACCCCGCCAATAACAGCAAGGTGGTAGTACTTCTGCCTCGCTATCGTGTGGTCGCTACATTGGCCAAGTATTTTTCATTTAATTGCAGTTATACTCAATGACTAAAAAAATCTCTTCGTCAACACAACAGAAAGAATGACGTAGAAAAACGAAAAGCAATTTTTTTGTTAATTGTCAAGTGAAGGTTATCATAAGAATTTTTTTTGTAGTGTTGTACGTCTATTAATTTGAAGAGAATTATGTTACCGACACCTTATCGCGAGAAAGAAAAATAATTTCCAATGGGATATTGTAATTTTAAAATCAAGTATTTTGAGAATATAACTTTTTACAATCAAATCCGTCCATAAAAAAACGGATCTTCTAAACCACAAAAAGTGTAATTTGTTACTTGTCGAGTAAAAACAAAAGGATTCTGCTAGTTCCAGCACATTAAAAATAATAATTTGCAAACAACGATTGGATTCTGAAAACGTTGAATAATTCATTTCATTATTTCGTTTCAAATTGATTACGTTTTAGTAAGAATTCTTGAAGTAGGATACAAACGTACCAAGCTTTGTTGCTGATTGGAACATTTAACGTTTCAGTAACAGTGGTAGGAAATAATATGTTTGTTCAAACTCCCTGCGATAGTGAATTTCAATATCAAGATTTTAGGTGTAAAGGATCACTCATAATTTCTGGAAATATAGTCCAAAGAAAATCTCCCTAAAATAAGACGTTCCCCCATGGATACTTTACTCACGTAGGGGCCAATAATGCAAATCCCGAAACAATTACTTAACCGCTGAGAATGGAAAGTTGCGGGTGACCTTGGTATCTCCATACTTAAACACGACTCCATCAAAAGGTAAAGAAAAAGAAATCAAAGTGCTTAGGTGTACGGCTTCGAGAAAGATCGTCGTGTGCATAATCTATAGAGGCGTTGCTAGTCACGCAATGCAGAATGCAACACTGATTTATAGTTACATTTGTTACTTATCAATTCTTTACTTTTTCTCGGCAACGTATCGTTACGATGCGTCTGTATGTAAGTAAAACTTACAGACGAAGAGCCAGATAAATCAAGTTAAGAATGATGCTAAATTTTTCTATTCAATTTCTTTTGCTACATAGGAGATAAAACCGGTATTTTATATACACTTGGATATTTAATATTGCTTTTAAGAAACAAACAAAAGTTATATCAAAAATTGATTTTTCTATATATTTTCACTGTTATATGACTTAGCTAAAAAAGAAACAGTAATTTGATACATCCAAACTCCAGATTATAAGCGACTTCGCTAATGTAAAGAATAGAAATAGTGTGACTTTTCAATGTAAATAACTAAAAAACAAAAAAATGGATTAGTAGGTTTCACTTTTATACCCACAATATGTATTTATCTGCAATGATGTAATACCTGTACCTGTATGCCTCAAATGATATTTTCCACCATGACCGTCCTCTCGTGATGTTATTTGGTATTCTGTCCTACGTCAGTTCTCTGGACTGACGGGATAGATGAGAGTGGTTGTAATAAATTCATAACTGATGATGAAATGTACGTTTTGACATGACGTCCAGTAGCTTACCACTGTCATCCTCGCCTCGGTAACGAGATAACAACTCTCACGTGTTAGGCGAGATTCAAATCAGCATTACTATGTCCTGTGCCGATAGATAGTGAACGAACATGGCTGAATCTACTTACGAGGCGTCCAGACACTGGTATAACCTCGAGAAGACAATAAAAAAATTTAGTTCAATACATTTCCTACGTCACTGTCCTCAAACATCACTTCAGCACAAATTCCTCGTTTTGTCTTGTCTCTTAACAAATGTACCAATCTAATAAATTATAATTTCTTAGCTGAAATTTCTGTCAAATCCAATTCAACTTCAATGAAAACCGGAGAATCGATCAACTGCCCAGAAAAAACGATATACATTCTACTTTGATTTGAAAGTTATCGGGTTAGCCTTTTAAAATTTCACTTAACTGATAAAAGAACATCTAGTTGGAGGTCTGGTGCTCTACATTTCATTGAAGTACCATATTTTACGGAGTTAATTGGTCATAAGATTTTCCTCCTACATTTTTTCTTGAAAAGATAAAATTAAATCGTTTAAACTTTAAAGTTAATATTATCTAGACATTATTGTATTTTGTTTCTGCAATGACCACAATGTTACAAAAGTCTGTATCCCAATAATAATAATAATAATAATAATAATAATAATAATAATAATAATAATAATAATAATAATAATCCATTATTTTATTTCGCATAAGCTGCCTATCAAGCACAAAAGTTCCGTTGCGTCACTTTCTGCCTGAAGGCAACCAAAGTGTCACGAACCCCGCTGTGTGACCCGGCAGCGACCCTGCCAAGGCGACCATCTCGAGGCCGCGCACGCGGGCGGCGGGGGCGGCGGGGGCGGCGGGGGCGGCGGGGGCGGCGGGGGCGGCGGGGGCGGCGGGGGCGGCGGGGGCGGCGGGGGTGGTGGGGCGGTGGGGGCGGCGCGGGCGCGGCGGCGCGGACTGTCTCCGAGGCAGGGCCTATCTAAATGCGGTCGTGACAACGCGATAGCGTGTCGTGTGCAGAGGGCGTATTAATGTGCGGGTATTATCACCGCCCTCTCCCCTCGCGCTCTCCCCTTCACTGAATTTGCAGCCCCTTCCGCGCCCCGCCCGCTTCCACAAATCGGTGAGGTACAGTGATCCGAATGCCAAATGCGAGATAAATATATTTCCTGTGATTCCCTGGCAAGAATTTCAATAGCTCCCAAAATGATTAATGTAACATAACATTAATATTGGAAGTTATAAGGAATTTAAAAAATTAGCATTAATAATGTAACATTCATAAAGATAATAAAACCATAAATAATGAGGTATCGCCTCTCATTATCTTTCCCCATTTTTTCTGTTCTGTACCAACATTCTGTTACGAATATTATTTCGTTAACTTTAAATCATTTTTGCTGCCTATGAAATTTCTGCTGTTGAAACTTAAACAGTCGTATCTCCTATAATTAGCTTTGTCACGTAGTAGTGTTCCTTAATTTACTCCCTACCTTCAAAATGTTAGTAATTTTGAGGTAAGAGGTTTTGGTTACAAATTAATAATTATTTATTTACTCCTCATTTGCCTACACCGAAACACATTTAGTGCTTCGAGGAGATTACAGCTTGCTGCTGCTTTGCGGAACTGCGACGCTTGTTGGTGATTTTATTAATCAATGATGTTGGTGATTTTATTAATCATACGAGTCATTCAAGGGTGAGTGATCGGTCTATCGTTAGCCCTTAAGGATAGGAATGAGAACGAAGTAGGCAAGGGAAAGTCATAAGTGGTCGTAAGTGGTGAGGTAACCATCAGAGCAGTCGGCTTACGAATTCGATTCCGGAAGGCCCCACAAACTCACCGATGTTAAACACATCAAGTAATATTCTGAACACCTTGCCGGCATCGAGCACGGGCCTCCCAATCACTGGTATGGTCAAGCCATGAAGAGTTGCCATTACCCGTTCCGCTATCAGAGAGTCTGTATAAATTATTAATTTATTATATAAATAATACAAGACGACATTTATTACGTATAATTATTTTGCCCATCATTTAACGAATTTCGACCCCTGGCACACAGTGCCGCTACCTACTTGGTACCCGTAGCCCCAAGGCAGTCGTGGAGATTTCAATCTCAGAAGGTCGGATTTGGGGAATAGGAGACGTTAAAACTCGATCTCATTCAGCAATATTATACTTCACTCGGCCGATGCATGGAACCAAAAGTTTGAAGATATTAACATTGATTAAAAGCGAGATTCTGCAGCACGATTTACAAGTATGAATTGATTATTGGTTAATGAAATAAGATATTGAGCAATGGCGATATGAGAGCAATTGTTCATTTAACACTCATGAACATGGTAAATGTTAAATGTAACAACCTTTTTCGGGGTTTGAACATACCAAATTATGCTTTCAATTTGTTTTATCATATAATATGATCAATATTACTGAGATATGCATTTAATGAGCTAAAATTCATTCTCCTTATTAGTTACCATTAGCAACTATTAATTATAAATTGTTCTAAGTTCAAATAATGTGTGAATTGTTCTAAAGATATGAAAAAACAATGCAAATTTGGGACTCTTCCTATTTGAGTATATCAATTTTGAAAAATGAACTAACTACACAGTCCTTAAATTGTGTTTTTGTTCAATAGGATGTATGAACATAGTATGTCTCTGCTAAGTATTTTTTGCTCTCTGTTGGTGATCACAAAATAATTACCGAATCATGCGTCCAGTACAATTAGAATAACAGGTATTTGTAATTCAACTCTCCAATATGTTTTAGAAAAATGCAGAGCAACATATACTTGAAAGCTCGGGATAGGAGTTTCTCAATTCAGCCACAGACTGGAATTGAGTTATATGCGTCACATATCCGACTATAAATATAAGAAATCTACTACAAACTTTATTGTATTTGAATAGATAAACAGAAACTTCCACAAAAAATATGTATTTTACACTAAATTGAGAGCTTAATTCCAGAATACGTATGCTGGAATGCAAGATCTAAATTTGGAGTAAATACATATATTATTGTGGAAGATAATTTATATTTATCCATCCATAAGGATGCTCACAAGATTTCTGCGGTAACCACTGTGTTAATTATATTTCTCCGCCACTTGTCAACTCTAATAATACGAAGGCCGTCTTTTTGAACATTCCAATTGAACCTTTTAAGAGCTGGACAGGTGGGAGGATTTAGGGATGTGCAATGGACGGCTACACTGCCTCTCGCACTGTAACCTCTGATACATCTTCTTTGGTCCTGTTCTTCCGAAGACGGAAGTTAGGTGACCCAATTGTGTTTTCTTGGGCGAACTTAATAAGGGTAGATTCCTGTTGCTTTCCTTGATGGTAGATTATTATTATTATTATTATTATTATTATTATTATTATTATTATTATTATTATTATTATTATTATTATTATTATTATTATTAATATTGAATTATGAGATGATAGGATCATCATGAGAGCTGGGGTGGAGGAGTGGAGGGAAGGTTGAAGTGACAGATGATCGGGGCCTTTTGAAACCATCCCAACACTCGGCTTACGACCGAGGGAAACCACGAAAAAACCCGGTCAGAATGGCCGGCTCAGGGGACCAAACCCGGACCTCTCGACAACGAAGTCAGCGGGCTACGCACTTAGCCTCTTCACTCGGTACTACCACTTCGCTTTGATACTACCGAAGCTATATTGCCAATTTTTGATGAATAGTAGACACGTAAATATGACTGGCACGATTGACGCTCCTGTCAACTGCCAGCTGCGTGGGGTTATTCGCTTTCTTCAGGAAAAAAAAGAGTGGGGCGGAAAAGGAGCCGAGAATTATTTGCAAACTTTCAAACAAAAGAAAAGGAATGCTCGCTTCGGGAGACGCCTTTCTCACAGTGTTGCTGCGACCAAACAACTTAGGGACGGATGGAACGTGTTTGATCTCAAAGCTTGCAGCTTCGACTTAACGCCCAATGATTTTTATCACTCGTAAATTGAAGACTTGGCTAGGAGGCCAAAGCTTTCAGACCGAAAAAGCTTGAACAACATCCAGACCCATGTCACACTGCACTGCGGTTACCAAACCCTGCAATTTAATATAAAAATTAGTTTTAAATTTATTGACGTAAAATTCATTCAATTAAATTATTTTATTGCATCGCAGAAAATATTTCTCTTACATTCATACTACAACGCTCAACTACAGTAATTAAAATAAGATTATATTGACTACTGTTGGATTAAATCATCGAAAAGAAAGCATTGCTGACATTTCAAAAATATCTTTATACTTTCGTTATTCTTGAAGAAATATTATCTTCAATAAAAATACGGATTGGACTAAAAGCATATTCCTTAAAGATCTCATGATTCGCAAGCTAGCCATTAGTTGGTTTCTTTTCTATTGGTTTGTATTACTACTTTCATGACATGACGTAGGCCTATCACTACTGTGACATCTAGTCACTAATTAACGGAAAATCAATGTGTTAATTTTCAACACGAAATTTCTACAGAAAGTTTGCTCAGATACCCAGGAGACATTTTTTATAATGGATTTCAATTCATTTCTCATGGCAGAAATGCACATCTTGTATATGCAAAACGCCCAAATACGTTCTCACTGGTTACAACCTTCTAAATACGCTGTTCTTTGGACCCTTTCACTCCGGGTTCCCCACTCCACCAACCCGCCCCTCCCGGTACTGCTCGCGGGCCCCGTCCTTCCCGCCCGGGCCGGCTGGGGTTCGACCGGCCGCATGAAATTATCACGAGGTAATTATTGTCTAAACGCGATATTACCGCCGATATTTGCATACACCACCAAGGGCGCCGACTGGCCACCGCCGCCGCCCCCGCCGCCGATATTTCCACGCGGGTTTCGTTTCATTAGCGGCCGCCCGCGGTCACGTCGGCGCCGTCGGCGTCGACTCTCGCCCCCAGACCGCCGCGACTGCCCCCCTCCCCTCTTGCCAACGTTCGCACTCACGCTCTTGCCAACGCTCGCTCCAATTCTCGCGCTCACACTATCGCCAACGGTCGGACCCACAGTCTCGCGTATGGTCGGACCCACACTCTCGCCAACGGTCGGACCCACATTGTCCCCAACGGTCGGACCCACACTCTCGCAAACGGTCGGACCCACACTCTCGCCAACGGTCGGACCTACACTGTCCCCAACGGTCGGACCCACACTCTCGCAAACGGTCGGACCCACACTCTGGCCAAGGTCGCACCCGCACTCTCGTCAACGCTCGCGACCAACGTATTTCTTTCCCCAACGCTTAATATTATTTGTACGAAAAATATTGACTAGATGAAAACTTTCTCTTTAGTTTTTCACTCTCAGATCTCACTCTCTTCCTATCGTCACAAATTTTCCACCTTGATTATTACTTTTAATTTTATTATAATGATCATCCTTACGGGCATGCATTATTTCCATCAAAGGCGCCACTTGGTCACCAGGGCCGCCGCCGATATTTTACTAGCAGCCATCGCCGCCGCCGGCGTCAACTCTCTCGCCCCCGGGCGCCGATGCTACACGCGCGCGCTCTTGCCAACGCTCGTCGAAGCTCCTTATCCCAGTACGCAACATAAACCACACGCTTGAGGATCACAACGCTCGACAGTATAGTGAACAAAATGTAGGGCAGTGGGATGTCTTCGTTTAGATTACACGATTTACATCTGCGATAGAATTTCTACCAGCTGAATAAATCTACTTTCAGTGGAATACGAATCACTAATTATAGACTTCTGGGTGTTTCTTTACAACACTTCTACTGCATATTGTTCTGTACGCTTAATATTATTTGTATCAGCGAGATTGGCTTGACGAGAAGTCACTCCTTCGTGTTTCAATATCACATTTTTTATTTTTACTTTCATCATAATGCTCATCCTCAATTTGTGCTCCTGTTGTTGCTTTCGGGTCCTTCCCTATGTGGCGTTGACATCCAAGCACCCAATCCAAGGGCACTTCGGTGTCTCCGGTTCCCCAATGCGAATTGCTGTGCGGTGCACGGCGTGCCGGCGGAGGCCGGGGGAGGGAGAGAGAAAGAGAGAGCGCCCTGCGGTGACACTGTGCTCTTCCCGCAGAGCGAAGAAGAGCCAGTGGAGCGGTCTCCCGGGGGAGGCGGGCGCCGCGGGCGCGGGCGCGGGCCTGGCAGCCGGAGCCCCCAGGCAAGTGCACGCGCGCCGCCGCCGCACTCCCCCGCTCACCGCGCTCCTTGCCCCTCACGCACCTTCAACCGCTGCCGCCGCTCTCCCACTTTCCCGGATCCCCCATGCCTATTCTCCCTCCAATAACTGGCTCCCTCCTGCCCTTCGCTCTCTCCTTCCCCTCGCTCGTTCCTTCCCCTCGCTCGCTCCGTCACCTCGCTCCCTCCTTCTCCTCGCTCCCTTCTTCCCATCGCTCCCTCCTCCCCTCGCTCCCTACGTCACCTCACTCGCTCCTTCCCCTCACTCGCTCGTTCCCCTCGCTCCCTCCACCCCTCGCTCCCTCCACCCCTCGCTCTCTCCACCCCTCGCTCCCTACGTCACCTCACTCCCTCATTCCCCTCGCTCCCTCATTCCCCTCGTTCCCTCATTCCCCTCGCTCCCTCATTCCCCTCGCTCCCTCATTCCCCTCGCTCCCTCCTTCCCCTCGCTCCCTCATTCCCCTCGCTCCCTCATTCCCCGCTCCTCATTCCCTCGCTTCCTCATTCCCCCACTCCTCATTCCCCCTGCTCCTCATTCCCGCATCCTCATTCCCTCGCTCCCTCATTCCCTCGCTCCCTCATTCCTCGCTTCCTCATTCCCTGCTCCCTCATTCCCTCGCTCCTCATTCCCTGCTCCTCATTCCCTCGTTCCTCATTCCTCGCTTCTTCATTCCCTGCTCTCATTCCCTCGCTCCCTTATTCCCCCCAAGCTTCATTCCCCTCGCCCCTCATTCCCTGCCTTTCTCCACCCTGCTCCCTACGTCACCACTCTCGCTCCTTCCCCCCTCATTCCCTCGCTCCCTCCATCCCTCGCTCCCTTACGTCACCCTCACCTCGCTCCTTCCCCTCACTCCCTCATTTTCTCTGCCCTCTATTCCCTCGTTCTCATTCCCTCTGCTTCTCATTCCACCTGCTCCCTCATCTCCCCTCGCCTCTCCACCTCGTTCCCACATGTCACCTCACTCCCTCATTCCCCTCGCTCCCTCATTCCCCTCGCTCCCTCATTCCCCTCGTTCCCTCATTCCCCTCGCTTTCTCATTCCCCTCGTTCCCTCATTCCCCTCGCTTTCTCATTCCCCTCGCTCCCTCATTCCCCTCGCTCCCTCATTCCCCCTCGCTCCCTCATTCCCCTCGCTCTCTACTTCTTACTTTCCCATTCATTCGTTTTCCTCCCTTTTCTGCCCCCTTACGTTCTCTGCATCCTGTATTCCCCGTTTTCCCGCTTGTCAGCTATCCGGCTTTGCCGCTTATTGCATTTCATTGTCGCTTCTTTGCTCTTTCTGTTTCCCCACTTTTCTCTTCCCGTCCGATTCACCGCTATTCTGATTTACACGCTCCTATGTTGTCGTCGCTCTCGCGTTTCCTCCGCTCTCCCCATTTCCCTATTATCTCCATTTTACTGCTCTTCTGATTTCCCCGCTCTCCCGAATTCCACTCCCTCCCGACATCCCTGGTCTTCCAACTTCCCCTCTCTCCAGACTTCCCTTCTCTCTCTCTCTCTCTCTCTCTCTCTCTCTCCCTCCCTCTACTTCATCACTCCATTTTCCCCGCACCGCAATATTGCGGAGACATGGGACATGAGACACTGATCCTTTTTTCCTGCTCCTTCGCTCTGCCGATTTCACCACTTTCCACCACGTTCTTCCATTTTCCCTTAATACCTTCGTAGAGAACCGAACCAGCCTTTATCCATTCCATCCCACCCTCAATCTGTAGTGCATCTCCCTCTGAATTTGCTCTCCGATCCACCATGCCTCGCTTCCCTTCCCACCCGCCCTGTCAGGCCGCACGTCTCCATGCTTCTGCTTAAGCCAACTTTACTATTAACATTGGCTAGATAATATTAGAGGAGACAGGGTTTACAACTAGATAATAACATGCGCCCATCAAGGAGGCTAAGTCTTTTCTAGACGGTATTTATCTTCAGTGGAAAGACTTTTGAGAGCATAACTACTTAAAAACTGTGAATAAGGTGCTTGTAGTCAATAGATTTTCACACTTGATGCATTAATGCTTACTCAGTATTCTAATATTGCAATATTTAACGATATAATTTACTAGAAATATTTCACTAACAAATATAAACTATTCTATTCATCTATAATTTCGATTACTATATTGTTAGTAATATACTAATATACTAATGTGGCCTTACTACTATTTGTTAGACAAATATATTAATGTTGCATCAGATCATTTATGTGCAAACATCGGCAAATTGCTTATATTGATCAATCAATTTCATCAAAGTAAGTTCTAAACTAAAATTAATTTTCTCTTAAATTGATATGACTTTCTTTGTAATTACGTCTCTCCCCCTATTATCAAGTATATTAATTTGTGCTCTTATTATTTTGTCGCATAAACTCATCCTGAAACATCAAGGCACGACTTGAAATAGGGCATCAAATAACTGTAGAATTCAAGCACCATACAGTTTTTGAATCAATTATTTATTTTCAAAAGGATACGAGCACAAATACGAAAAATGATACATAGAATTTTGAAGACGTGTGAATAAAATAAACCTGTACATACATGTAAGCGTTAGAAAACAATCAATGTTTTCTTTCTCTACTTCAAGTTGTCATTATATCAAAGCAAAATAGCGAAATGCGTGGTGAAGATAATTTAAACGTAATAATAACCATTATTAGATTTTATTGTTCAGAATTGCTTCTTCAGTGCCTATTACGAAGACTTTAAGTGCCATTCCCGTTTTGTGGTATGAATGTGAAGAAAGTGGAAGGCGTCAACGATTATTCGATGCTTCTGGATTTCTTACTCAGAGTCGATTACGGCTTCTTGTATATTCGAGTTCCAAGAACTACTTCGGTTAAGTACTTCACAGACAGAGTTCAAAAGGAAGTCGGATGAAATATATTCTGCTTGGAGTGTGAATATAAATATGCTTTCTTTAGTTTTCTGCCTTTCCAATCATGAGTAAAATATTTAAATGCTACAAAATGGGTTATTCATTTCCAAATTGTACTAGATTAGGTCACCAACATTCCTTGGATCTAATTGAAGATAATTAAAAAATTAGAAAACTTTCCTTTTATCTAATGAATATGTCTAAAGAACATAAAAGAATTCCTCATTTCCTTTAAATCTTTTGTCTAACGCATTTTCTACGCTTCTTAAAAATGTATATAATTGTTAGGACGATTTTTATCTTCAATGGAATTAGTAAACCATTTTAACGAGTTAATACCACGAAAAAGGAGCAAGTTGGAGAATTTGAACTTGGACTACCACGAGAATGTATATTAGACATGTTGAAATGCTAGTAACACACACCTTATAAACTCCTCACACAATTTGTTGCCGTAGTTCTTGCAATATTCTGGCTATTTTACTTCATTATATTAGACTTTCCATTACTTTACTATCTTCTAACGTCAAAATCTTACACGGCGTTTAGATGTCACACAGCTTCCGAGGTGGAAGTCAGATAGACCACATCTGTTGATGGAGTCCCTATTGTCATTAGATCTGCCGGCAACGGATCTATGGCAATTAATTCGGTCTTCCAAATCCCGACATCACGGACTATAATGCGCCTCAGGGCTAAGGACTTTTGAAGGACAGAAAACTCTCAATGTGCCCACGTCATGCTAGTGGCATGAGCAAGTACTCAGTTTAAATGCTGAAATTAATCATCCCTCAAATCTCGCCATTATCAAATCCCATAATCGTTCGCTCGGGGAACGACTCAAGTAACGGATAAATACTACAGCCCGTTGTTGTGTCGGTCTCTGGTATCGAATATGCGAGTGAAAACTCAGCAGTTAGCGTAGGGCGCTCAAGTGATGCCGAAATGGCCGAACAAGTCAATGCATGTCGGAGGTGGGTCAACGAACAAGTTTCCAGAATTCGGAAATTATACTACGATTCCAACAACAACACCAATATTCTTCTTTCTTTTCGCTAGCATTAGTCTCACGAAGTTGCAGGGTTCACAAGGTCTCACCGTCGGCGTATGTCTTTATTAGCGGGTGGGCTATGAGGTACCGCTCCACGACGCCCAGCCTGATTTGGGAGATTTGGGGTGATGATGATGATAATGATCATAAAGATAAAAAGGAATGGAAAGCGAAGATCGCGCGTGGTCCGTGGTCTTTATTCTAGAGTGCTGCTCCAGCATTCGGTTGGAAGTGATCAGAGGCACCACGGAAGCCACTAATCAGAGCAGTTGAACTACGAATTTTGTTCCGGGTGACGTCACAAATTCACGAATGTTTATCAAGTAAATTTTTGATACCTTGCCGAGATGAAACCCATGTCCTCCCAATCACTGATGTACTCGAACTGTAAGGACAACAACTTACTTAAATGTTTGCATTTCCGTACCGCATAATATACCTTCGTCACCCTGCTAGTATGCACCGGTTTCACATATCATACTAGTTGAATGCTGCGTCGCCCACGCCTTAAATCGTTTTAAAATATTTTCATATGTTTAAAATTTCAACTATGCGGGTTCTAAATAATATAAAATTTAAACATATATTTGTCTGTTTTTTCATCCTCATGCGTAGTTCGTGAAAACTTATTGAGAATTAAAATTGAATAATAAAAGAATTACAAAAAATGTGTAATCGCATTTCTTCTTGTCGAATGTTCTTTCGGACTACGGTTACTTTAATTACCGTCAATCATATGAATCATGATCTATGGCTTAACTTTATTACGGAAAGGCAGCAATAGTTGTAATTCATAGGATTTTACAATTGTAGATCCCAAAACCATGTTTTTTCTAGTTTTCGTTTCAGAACGTAGAAAGAGGATCTGACTAAAAACAGTGCAAATTCATTTGCCCCAGAGGGAGTAAGTAAACCATTGATCACCTCCGCCGTAATTTTATGTGCTGCAAATCGTTCAAAACAGATTATAATTGCTAAAAATTGCAAAAAACTACACTTTTTAAAAAGTTTATGAGAATCTTCTGTACGCATCTCCAAATATATCCCACTAAGAGACCGAGACGCATAAAAATGACACCTTTTTTGTCTCGCTTGGTGGGTGGGACGGGGTCTAACCGTGAGTGACGTGCGGACGGACAAACGGACGCACGGACGAATTCATGGACGGGCGCACGGACGGAGGCATTGACGGATGTACGGATGGACGCACAAACGACGGATGGACGGGCGGACGATCGGGCGCACGGACGAACGGACGTTCGCACGGACAGCCGGGTGCATAGACGGACAGACGCACGGACGGGCGGACGCACGGACGGACAAAAAGACGAAGAAACGAACGCATAAACTGACGGACAAACGGACGCACGGACAAACTCATGGACGGACGCACGGACGGAGGCATTGGCGGATACATGGATGGATGCACAGACGGACGGACGAACGAGCGCACGGACGAACAGACGGTCGCACGGACAGGCGGGCGCATAGACGGACGGACGCACGGACGGATGCAGGAACGGACGCATGGGCGGACGCACAGGTGGACGCACGGACGGACAAACAGGCGGAGAATTGGACACACAAACTGATAGACAAACGGACGCACGGACTGACAGGCGGATGGACGCAGGGCACTCGAATCCTGTAAAAAGATTTCCGCAGTCGAGGAAACGCTCCGGTTGGGCTCCTTCCGAATCCAAGGGAGCCGCCCGAGCGGGCGGCGAGTGTTGCGTGATGCCTTCGATTATGATCCGGTGGCGTGCGCATGGCACCTCATCATTGCCTTCATTTGTTTCTCAACCTGCCCAATCAAAAGATTCAAGCGAGCGGCGCGCAAGGCAGACGTAAATGATGTTTGATTGCTAAGATGCCTGTGGTGCCGCGGTGCTAACGAGGCGTGAAAAGGAAATCTCCACAGTCATTTCTCACTTGTACCGCGCGCGCACCGCGCTCTTCGAATTATTCCCCGAATAGCCCACATTGTATGTTATTCCCCGAATAGTTTTTTAGCGAGGCCGTGCACACCGTATTTTGTAAATTAAAAATATACGTACCGGACTCTTGTACCCGAGTTTGCGGGTTCAAACCCGATCGAAGCCGTGGATTTTTAAGGGCGAAAAAATCCTTCGTACGCCTTCCTTCGGAGGGGAAGTAAAGCCGGCTGTCCCATGTTAGTAGATTTACTGCATGTAAAAGATTCTCAAGCCTAAATGAAGCCTCTGAGCAAAATTGAGATCCGCCTGTTTCGTCGCCCAAGATAATACCTCCTTTCTCCGCTAGGTGGTGAAAGGAGCGTAACGAAATTTGCGTGGTTAGACGGAAGAGCGGGCCTGATGGCCCGAGTCTCGCCACGTAAAATAAGGCATTAACTAACTAACTAACTAACTAACTACGGCCGTTTACTATTTATTATGAGGTTGACCTGGAGCACTTTACTTTCTCCCTATGGGGGCTACCTTGAGACATATATTAAGCACTTGCAGACTCCTCGAATCTAGGGTCGGTACAATATGAAACCCTCTGTGACAGCACAAACACGGAAAAATCACACTTTCATACTCAGGGGGATCTGAGTCCACTCCTCTATTACCACCGTTTCTACTTTTTGCCGCAGCTTAATAGAAAGTATTGATTGAAAACTACATTTACACACAGTGACATACAGGAAAGTCCGGTAGAGAAAGTAGCAGGTCTTTCGGTTTGTTGCTTAAATCTTTGAAAAGGAACTCGAGATTCTAAGGGGTCGTGTGTAGACGTCAAACAAACTAGGTAGAATTATGTCTATTATCATCATTATAATTTTTACCACCATAAAACAACATATGTTCTTGCATACTTTCTCCTCTGCGTCTTTGCCGTGCGCACTTGTGAAGAGTAGGATACGCAAATGGATATGGCAATAACTCGATTCGTAATATCAAAATAAATGAATACTTTTGAAGCAAGTTATTCCTTTGAAGACGAAATGTTACAGCCGTACAATCAGAAGATCATAAGGCAGAGTCTAAAAGCTAGTTGTGAAATGCTCGTTGAAGTTCATATGTACCGCTATATTTTCCAACACATTTATAAATTCATTCGATTGACTGGATTGTGACAGAATGTGTTACGAATTAATCTTCTTCACTTTTATTCCAACCTTTGAAGTGAGCGTATTTATTAGATTCACTGAGAATAAAACAAGAAAGCACATGAGGCGCGCTGTCTTTGAAAGTCAAGTATAACAAATTCGCATTTCTAGCAGGTCCTTTTAAAAACAAAATTCTCAGAATCCACCTCGCCAATTTCGTTCCGAGGAAGCAGGCAAGCTCCGTGGGTTTCTTCGTAGTCGCTGCAAATAGATCCAGGGCGATGCAAGGGATGTGCACGGAGCTAAAGTGGGTTGGGCGGTGATCAACATCACCGACCCCAGACGTCAAGCGTTCGCCTCCGGACAAAAACCCAGCGACGGATTCGAACCCGCAGCGTCTGAAACGAGGTGACCTTGTCACTAGCGGCGTGTGTTTGACGGTGAATGATCACCAATACGCAGAAAAAATTGGCTTAAGAACTGAGTCACTTTTTTTTTATTTAGTAGGATTACCCCATATTCATTATTTCATGTTTCCAAAGATCTTACGCGTTATTTCGTTTATTTTATTATCACCTATCGCGATCTTGCAAGTCTTCTATTAAAATATTCTTTTTAGGGAAAGGTTTATTTTGTTTATCGAATTATGATTCGGTTTTCCAATTTTTCTTATAAATACTGAAAACCACTCTAATATAAATGTTTGAATCCTATTATCATTTTTTTCCTTTTCATATGCACATACCATTTCAATAGTTTGTATTTAATTCATTCTAAAATTGAATTTTCTTGATTCATTTTTTTAATAACTTCATATCTAATTTTATCTAATTGTGAATGGGAGGCTTATCTTCGGAGATAATTATTTCCGTTCTTAATTATTTTAATTTGTGTCATGTTAAACATGACGTATTCACTTATGAATTCTAATTGAAAGAAAATATAAGCAAGATACGCAAGTTCAAAATATCACTTTTGTAGTAAATTTCATAGGTAAGTAAAAGGAATTCGAAGCGTTTTCCAAGTTCGAGAATCAGCCAATGAATTAAAATTACGCCTCTGAAAGAGATCATTACTTAACTTAAACTCTAATATCAAAAATTAAAACTAATAAAAATGGATAAAAGTAGTGAATTCAGTAACTACGCGAGTATATTTATATAGAGTATATAGTGTGTTCGAATTCAAAAATATTTGGTCTGCTATTGACAGACATCAAATGAAGGACATTTGATTCGAGAATATGACGCCATATTTTGTCAAAAATTGAGATATTACAATCTATGCGGCTCTCAGTTTTTCAGTTTGTACTCTTGCAAGTAATATTAAAATTTAAGAATCAATGAGAATAATACAGTATTGTTTAATAAAATGTTTGTAGTTATTTATGCATTTGGCTTTCTAACTTCATTTCAGTCAGACGTAGTGCAATAACTGAATGCACATGTTCTTGTGCGTTCAGTTATTCTATTCTTCTCCGCACGAAGTTGCTGCCTTGCCTTCATGATCCAGAGTTTTGTTTGGAGTCGAGCCAATAGAAGTACACGGGACTATCGATAAGGAGACAATCCTGAAATGGACATGTGTACACCTAAGCATAAAAGACGGCGTGACTTGTCCTTCAGGGGCGTGTTACCCTCACTATTAAGAATATTTGTAATCGTGCGCTTAGACCGCGAACTGAGAGATAAACAAGGCATTGAAATAATTGATGTAGTCTTGAAAAATGTTTTAACAATAGATATTGATTCTCACAAACAAAAAAGTTTAATGATATAAAACAACACACACGCATTTCCACATATTCTATCTAGTCATTCATAAAAATGTAATTTGATACACAAGATAGTAACCAGATACACCTCACGGTCGTAACACAATGACGATTCAATTCATCAATAATGAACGCACGACAAAATACCATATCCCAAAACCGAAAAATCAAAATACTGTACTTTTTCCGACTTAAGGAAAGTATTTGATAAACGAAGACTAGAGTTGTGGGTATAAAAAGATTGCCATAAGACGTTTTTATCGAAAAATTAAAAAAAGTCTCGAGGTTGGTTTTCCCTTTTCATAATCTGCATGAAAAGTGATGAAACTGTAATATTGTCATGAGTTTTTGTATTTCGGTAAGCAAACTATAGAGTAGGCTTCCGTGACAGTCCTCAACCATTGGAGAACCGCTTCCAACCTAACTCGGCGTTGACAACTTTATAAAGAGTACGCTAAAACATCTGGTTCATTCTCGTATTCAAACCCGTCGCTTCCCGAGATTTGAATTCCCATTCGCTTACTGATAGGAGACACATCTCCATCAAGACTTTCCATCTGGAAAGAGCATCTGAACGGAGTGATCATCAATCGCCGGCCCGGAAAGGGTCCATCGGAGCTGACGTCGAGCATCCTGTCGCACCCCTCCCCGGAAACGGATGACCAAACGACGACGACGAGGGTGGTGGCGACGGCGGCGGCGACAACAGTGGTGACGGGGGACGGGAGGCACAGGGGGACAGGGGTGACGGGGGACGGGGGCGGGGGGGGGGGGGGGCGGGGGGCCGGGGGCGGGGGACAGGGGACAGGAGGACAGGGCGGAGGGCGGGGGCGGGAGGCGGGGCAGGGGACGGGGACAGGGGGCGAGGCAGGGGACGGGGGACGGGGGGACAGAGGGGACAGGGGACGGGGACGGGGACGGGGACGGGGACAGGGGACGGGGGACGGGGAAAGGGGGACGGGACGGACGGGAGGAGCGGGGATGTTACAGGGTCGCTCGCCGCGTCGCCGGCGACCTCCGAATCCGGCCCCGTTCCACAGGAAGCGCGGAGGATGAAAGTTTGAAAGATGCGCGGAGGATCCAGGAAAGGGGGGGGGGAGGAAACGGAGACGCGGACCAGAGCGAAGGGCGATTACATGGCGCGGACGCACGGCGGAGGGGAGGCAGTCGATTTCTCAATGAACTGGCCTAGAAAGAGTGGGGGCGTGGGCAGCGTGGAGAGTAGTACGCCGTCCGCCGATGCCCTGCTTTTAAAACTTATGAATGAAAAGGGATTTGCTTGCCCACTCAACTTCTTACACAATTGAAGACTGAAATTCTTAAAGGTGTTAAACGCCCGCCCCATTTTGATATAAACCATTCTCTTTATTTATTGAGACAATATTAGTGAATTAAAAATTTGAGGGATTCTTGTAAAACTAGCAATGGCATATCATATACCATTGAATATACATGAAGGTATAGATGATATCATATACATCAAGGTATTAAATGTGAGTATAACGTTTTTAAATCTACAAGAATACCAGAAAAATCTATTAAATGTTATTTGGTCATGAAGCAGAAATCAGAACTTTTCTACCTACTTTCTTCGAGGGTTTGTCACATAAATTGTCTTTTTAAATAAGCCTTGCTGTTAGAAACTGCATTATGTAAACTGCTAAATCTTATTTGCGACGATGAGTTAGAATTAGTGTAATTATTGAAACAGATAATTATTAATGTATTAAAAAGAAAGTTCGAAATGAATGAGTGCAGTTCTTGATGTTTCAAAAGATCTTGAGAAGCGGTAGCATTTAGCTCGCATCCAAACATCAAGGTAATTATTTATAAACCACTATCATATACTTTGAAACTGAGGGATTTTTACTGCTTGAAATAGTTAAAATCTAACAGTGTTTGATATATAAATATATATATATATATATATATATATATATATATATATATATATATATATATATATATAAGTATTAAATATCAGTTCAATCTAATTTCGTATCGATTTCATATACTTAGTATTGAGAGGGCTCTTAAGTTTAACCAAAATTTCACAAGTGAAAGTAAATTTCAGTAAAATCAATGGCATTAAATTGAAACTTTTAAAGTAATAAATTCAAATTTGCTAAAAAGGAGCTCAAGCAATAATATAGGAACTTTCGTATCATAGAAGCGTAAATAATTATGTATGTTTTTTCCCTGATTGCAAACGGCCGCTCTCTTGTGCTACACGTGCGAAATTTATTACACTTTCGTAAGCATGTATTTTCTTCATTTATATTCTTAAAATTTCCTTGTTCAACGGTTGCCTGGTACTCGTTGACAAACTACGAGAACTACAGTTCGATGTATTATGTTTCTTGCATGTTCTATGTCTTGGCACCTCTTTCGCAACCTAATCAAACAGACAACAGCCTTCTAGGAATCGTTCTGCGGAAATATCACGGAAAAAGTGACCCAACACAACTCATCCCATGTTTCGGTTGTGCAAGTGTCATATGACCTTGCATTTGCCCATCCTCCTCTTCTCTTCTACGCACTCATCTTCCTCTCACTCTCTCTATTTCTTCAACATCTCCTCCTTCTCTTCCTTCTCTGTCAACTCCTCGTTCCTCTTCTCCTCCTTCCGTATTTTCCTCCATTTCTTCTGCGTCTAGTTTCTCCTCTTCCTCTGCCTCCTCCTTCACTTCAGCTGCATTTAGTTCTTCCTGCATCTCCACCCGATTCTCCGCTTTTGTCTTCAACCCTGCATCCATTTGTACATTCGCCACCGCCTTCACTTCAAACTACACCAACTCGTCCGCTTCCCCCATTTCGCCGACTTCCATCACCACTTTGTCCTCTAACTCTTTCTCCTTCTGTCCACCGCTACCCTCTCAAACCTCTCCCTCATTTTTCGCTTCCTCTGCAAAAGAATCTTTCTCCTTTTCCTGCGCCTCTTCTCTCTCCACTTCCCCTGCACCTACTTTTACTTGCATCCCCACATGGTCCCTGTTTTTGCTTTCATCTACGCATAGTCTGCGTCTACATCTGCTCCTGTCACCGAATCAACGCTATCTTCTCCAACTCACCAGAAGCTTCCTCCTTGTGAACTTCCACCGACACCTTGTCCTCCATCTCCTCCTCTCCACCACTACTATCTCATCCTCCTCGACATTTTCCTCTTCCTTAACCAGCGAGTCTTTCTCCTCCTTCTGCGCCTCCTCTTCGTCCTGGACGTCGTCTGCATCTTCTAACTGCGTATCCGCCCGCTTTGACCATCGTCCCCGCATACTCCACCTCCATTACTAGTTCGGACACCCTCTCCACCTCCATCTCCACCAATCCATCCGTTTCCTCCACCTTCTCAACTTCCACCGCCTCCTCCTTCTCGCTCCAAGATGACGCCTGCGGCGGCGGCAGCGCCGGTGGCTCAGGCAGGTTCTTCGGAAGCCTCGAAGCGGAGCGGAGAGGGGTGGAGTGGAGCGGAGCGGAGGCCGTGGCGCGTCGCGTCGCGTCGCGTCTGGACACGGTGGGCCCCCGGCGGGCCTCCTCCCCCTCCTTCTCCGTCTACGCCGCCGCCGCCGCCGCCGCACCGCTCCTTATACGACGAGACATGACGAATGCGAAAACCGAAGCCGCGGCGGCTGAGGTGGTAGCGGAGGTCAGGCTCCTTAGTTCTACTGGTGTGTTCGTGCGAAATGCGTTACAGTGACGAGGCAACAATTCCCTAGGGGAGGAACCAACATTGTTCAACCAGAATTAAAATACTCATTTATGTGGGTCAGAAACTATAACTAATCGCTTTAATTGGAAACCAGTATTCTAATGACGTTGGAATGAAGATGGGTACGGTGGGAAAGAGCAGATCCGTAAATTCTCCCAGCTTATTTCTGTTAAATGCTAATAGGGGTGTGCTATTGACAGGAAATTTTAATTCACTTTTGAAAAAAAATGATTTGATACGGAAATGGTTTGCGGATATTTCAGCTCAACGAAATTACGGTTAACCACATGTTCGACCTGGCTTCTCAAGTTATCAGCGACAAATTAGATTACCTGGTAGCGGCGGAAAAAGCACCGGTCCTAATTGCCTGCGATGACAGCAACGCCGGTGCGGTTTTTTGACATTGAGAAGAGCCCATGGCGTGTTGACACTCGATATTACGTTGAGTGTTACCTCCACCGGTGGCGAAAAGAGCTTTCATTTCCTAGTTTCCTTCGACTTGGCCCATATCACCCTTCCACACACATCACTCTGAATTTATCGTCTTACGTTTCACCCATAAAAGCAAATCCGCGGGAAGGCTGTATTGTACGCTGCACGCTTGCAAAATTTGCTTTTTTTAACTATCTATTTCAATCCCCTGTACCATTCGTCGATGTGGTCCAGGATTCGGTTCCCGGGCAAGGCAAAAATAGGGTTGTAGCTTTCCTTTGAAATAGTGCTAGATTGTATTAGTTGTGTGACGAAGAAAAGCTCAGACAGGCGGATCTTGCTAGTTGGTGTAGGGAACATTTCATGTTCGCCACATGCCGCTCTTACCCACAAGCATGGGAATTTAGCTAGGCCCAGCATGAGAGACATCGTTAGCTGGTTTGCAAAGTGTGACAATCGACCCAACATGATAAATACTTGTAGAAATAGCCTTGAAATTCTTCTTTCTATTTTTCTTAGGTATTTCTAATTACACCGCTTGTGTACTAAAATTAAATACACAATTGGGAAAAACATACAACTACAAATCGAATATTATATAATTAAATAAAATATGATACTCCAGAATATATTTCAAAAAGTTGTATTTAAAATCAGAAGTATTTCCTCCCTTACAACAAAAAATCACTTGTCATGTCAATAGCAAAAAAAACGAGTATATTGTTACATTCATGAATAATAGTGTGGATCAGTCACTAGGAGCAATCTAGTATCAATTGCGGGAACTTTTCCGGGAAGGTCAAGACGTGTATAATGAACAATACATAATTTCAATCCATAATAACAATTCGTGTATCCTATATATGTTCCATGTATTTACTATTTATTAAAAATAGTATCAACTACTTATTGCACAATATTTAATTAACAGTAACATCTGTTTATTTATTGAAATAGTTATACAGGGATACATTATTCAGGGGTTTAGGGATTCAATTTATCATACTATTAAAAACAACTTATTTCTCTAAAGTTGTACAATGGTATAAAAAGATGAAATTTGTTCAATTGAACCCCCTCCCCAGCAGATTGGATCAGGATCAAATACCCACCCCTCTTTCAACATTAAAAAAAATGCATAAAAGACCATCGCAAAGGTGCACGCGAAAAATGTGTTCGGATTGGAAACACTATATCCCGGGCAGCTCGTGTGAGAGCGAGCGCCTGCCGGCTGCTCTTTCGCCACCGCCGAGCTCATTTGTCCGCGTCGAGCGCCGCGCAGCCGGGCGCCTCCGCCCGCCCGCCCGCCCGCCCTCCCGATCGCCCCCGACGCCCCCGACGCCCCCGTCCCACCGCCCACCGCCCACCGGGCGATCGGCGTGCGCGGGAGCCGCGCTGGTCGCCGCGATTTCGGCCGCATTGAGCCCCCGGGGCCCGCGCGGGAGCCGCTCATGAAGACGTTCGCCCCCCGCACTGTGGGCCGCGTTCGGAAGGGAAGGGACAAAAGAGCCTTCCAAAACGTATGTAGCGTCTGCTACTGAAACGCACGCGGCAGCGTGGTGCACAGTGGGTGTCGTAGACACTTTCAGAGTGAACACATGTAGAATGTATCACACTGGACAGGAAGCGAGGAAGGCAGCGCCCAGGGTGTAGTTCAAGAGGGTACGTGTCACACTTGTGCCACATGTGTCACAAGACCCGGCGGGGAGTGTCATCCGCCGGGTAGTGGCACCTGGCGGGTGGCGACGCAGCCTCAGCGAGGCTATAAAGGCGGGAAGGGCCTAAAAATGGTCACAAGACCTTCGCGAGACGCCAGTGTGCGTGAAACGCCGCAAGCTTGCGGGTATGAGCGCCAGGCTCAATAAAACAGTACATTCGGCAGTTAGCAGATGCTAACGGGGAGCAAATGCTCTTGAAGAACATGATAGGGCAGTTATGTATATAAGTGTAAATAAACTGTACATATAAAAGCAATCTTGTCTGAGATTTTTCCAACTCACGACGAGACACGAAGCCTCGCTATCTGTGCTCATTTTTTTATCAGCTCAGTGGGAAAAGAAGTTTTTTAAAAAGTCGTTCAACACGTTCTCACGTCAGAAGTTGATTCCGGCACGAAGGGCATGATGAGGGATAATAGCCAAAGTCTGAAGATTATATGCCTTTGCGAAGTTTTCATTTTAAGAAAGCGAATATTTTATTAACAATTCTTGCCACAAAAGGCTCGTTTTATTTATGTTCATAATTTAATTTAATATGTATATGAGTTAGAGCAAAGATCCCAGAGCTCAAAACAAAAAACAAAAAGAGAGCACATATCGCTCTTCACCCCATAGTTTTAACTTTTTTGACGTTAAATAAAAATTAAAAATCTATGTATTGTTTCTGACGATTCCCAAGACCTCTCAACACTTTCCACATTTTTTTGTTTCTGATAATACATAAGCTGTCAAAATTAATTCTAAACGTATTGCTTTTAACGTTTCACAGAGCAAAAAACCTTTCAAACTCATTGTTTCTTACTATTCATAAGAAGAGAAAATACCTTCCAATTTTCTCATGATTTACTAGGAGTCAATATCCTACCCACAGTAATCGGATAAGCAGGGTTGTCCGTCCGTCATTAACGCTTTAATCCCTTTTGATGCACCGATTCGGGGCGAGGTGTTGTTCGACGCGTGTAGGTCTACTGACGGGGAACTGGCCATACTTTGCCTTAGTACTAATGCTAAAAATTGAACTTTTAGCATGATGTTCGTGCTCTAAAAGTATGGCTACTGAAACGCGTAGTGCAAGCGGTGCACCGCACCAGGGTGGCATTTGTGAAAAGGTGGAAACAATTTAGGCATTTTTTTTATATATCTGCATTACTTTAACATTTACGTTTATTTTAAACGAAGGAAGTTTACTCCATTATTCACAAATATATTTAGTATAAAATTATAAATTGAAAAAATAAATAAACGAGTAGTCAATAAGTATAAGTAATACAATTTTTGGAGATTTCATCTATTTCGTATTAAATTATATCGGTTCCTTTTGTTATTTAAAAGGCAACCGTGAAGTCACCCCTCGACTTCACAGTCAAAAGTCTGTATAAGCTAAATAAAATCTATGTAACAAAATTCAAAACATTAGAACTCAAGAAGGGCGTAAATTACCTTGGCTCAGCCCTGGTAAAAAAGTAACTGATTTTACTCGTGTCTGACTAAAACAATGTTTCCCAACGTGGTCGGTATGGGCCTCCTTGGGAACGATGAAATTTCAAAGGGTTTCAATGATGATCAAGGGGTGCATTGGATGTCGATAGCCGAATATACACCGACAAATGATCTATGAAACCAAAATACTATTGATTATAAATAATATAAATAAAGTTATGCATTGTTTTCTTATATAAAGCTCATACAAACTTATATAAAATTTCTTCTATAAACAAGTATTATTAGAAACATAAAATATTTCGAATAATCCTTGTTTATACTTCTAAAATTTGAAAAATTTAATAGGACAAAAAAATATTAAACGTAAACCTTAAAAATTGTTTTTTTTTCAAAACTTTGGTTCATATTCTTGGCTCATGTAATGTTACCATGCCGTTTATATTCAATTATTTGTGTTACGATTATTGTTTGCCGTACATTGTGGAAAAGTCAAGAGGTCGCTGAAACAAATTTATCTTCTAAAAATTGCTAGGAAAACGTTGGGAATCGCTGGTCTAAAAAATAATTTTGTCCCCATTTCGTGTCGTTAAAACCACTGTGCGGCGGTCGTTCCCGCTCCGGTTCCCGCTCCCGATGGCTCCGATTTCCAAGGCGGTTGCGCGGAGCGAAGCCCAGCGAGACTGGCCCGGCATCTGCGAACGCCTCCGTCCAGGCGCCGGAAAGCACGTCCGTGCACGGGAAAATTGCGCGCTTTCTTTACGGCTTCCGATTGCTCGCTTCTGGATTTTCGCTCGCTCTGCGGACGGTAGAGTTGCAATGGGGCGGGCTTCCGGGAGACTCGTGATTTCGGATATAGGCCAGCGAAAGTTATACGCGGTGTACCCCAAACTTTGAGGGCAAGGCAGAAAGTAAGTTTCACGATTTTTTTTGTACGTAAACGGGTCAAGTTGGGCCACGAATGTTTTGTTTTTCCAAAGAGATGGCAGTTCGGAGATATGTCCAATTGAAAGGTAGGCCATCATCATCATCATCATCATTACCATCGCTTTTCTGTTTCTTGAGCAAATCAATGCCTGCTGCATTGCCTTTCCCCATTCATTCTATTTTATTCTCACTTAGTCTATTCATTGCTATGCTCTCTGCAGCTCTTCCCTTCTGTTAACTCCCTTTTCTATCACCTCCAATAACTGCTTTTCCTCCGCTGCTCCTGGTAATTCTGCGTTCCCGAAAAAGACAACAGTATACCGTATTTTTTCTCTGAACATGTCCATATCTAAAGAGCCCTCAATCACTTGTTTTACTTCCTTAAAGTGCATATGACCGGTAAATGCAACATTCCCGACAAAGCTATAATTATTTGCTAATCAGTAGTGTCATTTTGAAGTGCTATATTTGCCAAAGCTATTTTTGTTTTGATTTCTACATTACATTTTCAATAACACTTATTTTTCTACCTAAGTATTTAAAAACAGCTTAGCGTGGCACCTCCGTTGATTATTTTCATGTTAAAACGTTTTCCTTACGCTATCCAAGTAATTAATTTTTTTCAATTTAATAATAGAGTTGCCTGTCTCATTCATCCTCAAGCATACAAAGTTGTATTAAAATTATAGATAGAAATACGTTTTTAAAAATGTCTATGTTTATGTGTAATTATCTTCAATCTGACGAATGAAGTTGTAACTATTCATGGATCCCAAATTAAGGTTAAGATAGGATGATTGAATTAAAAATTGTTGAAATTTGCGCGTTCTCATTTAACTCAACATTACACTTCGTGAAAATTCTACGCAGAATTCGCGAATAATTCAATATATTTTACTCTTGCAGTTCAAACATTTTAAGCATAGATTCTAAAATAATAAATGCTTTAACTTATGAAACCAGCAGAGCCAAATGAGCAATAACATTCACTCTTGAATGGTTTGGAAAAGAAATTAAGGCGCTTCCCACAGTATAAGTCGATACATGTACAGAATAAATTACATAATTTGTCGATTTTCTTGGGTGAGAGAGACCCTCAAGAACGCATTCGCCAGCCTGCCTCAGCACTGGGACGCGAGTTGACGTGAGGAGCGGGGCGATCAAGGCTCTTCAGCGAGGAACCGGTCTGAGATGATTCCAAAATTAGATGAGGAGGAGTACTGAAAACCCGTCGCCAGCTGACCGGCCCGCGCCGTAATTGAAGATTTCCTCCACAGCAGGACGGAATCGCTTCGCCGACGTTCACTCTTCGTCCATTCATATGCGAGAAAGATTTTACTCTCGGTTACTCATGATGAACTCCGGTGCAACAGCGTGTAGCGGAAGGTTATTTTGAATTAAAACGATTGTCTCAATATTTGTTTGTTTTTATTTTAAGTGTTGTCCGTTAAATGTACTTCGGCGTTCTTAGGTTTCGTAAATCAATGAGAGAGATCTATGCTAGGACTTTTTCGAGAACTAAACAGATTAGAACAAAATACTATTCTGCAGAACAATTCCAGAAACCGACACTTTAAATCAAGATTTTCTTTCTTTCTCTGATATCACATAAATTCGATTTCTTGAAGGTTTTTCAGGGTAGTAAACACCCATCAAACATTTGAAAATAACTCTAAAATGGGAAAATTCCGATGACGCGGAACTGCCCAAAGGCAAAGCAAGGGACTTTGAAGAATGCACAAGCATAAGCACACTTAAACCTCCAATGAAAGCAATAATAATTACAATAGTTATTTCTTTGTCCTTTCCTTTGAATCATGTCTCTGTGGGCATATACATTCGCAAAACCCGTGGTACTTAAATAACTGATAAACAATTTCCAGCACAAATGATCCCGGATCAAAACAATTTCTTTATCAAGAAAATAACTTCACAAACTGAACATGATAAAGAGTTCAAATTACACGAGAACTTCCAGTTCTCCCGCTCTCCTGCACGTCCCAGTCGCACACTGAACACCAACAAAAAAATCGCACTCAAAACTAATGTTTCAAAACGAGCCGCCTTTTCCAGCCACAGCTCAAGCGGTAATATTACATTCCGTTTTATTGAGTTCACGAAAGAGCTCCGTCTATTTACCCTCCGCTTGTCCAAGTAAACGCGTGTAAGAGCCGGGTGGCGGTGTCGGCGCCGGCGCCAGCGCCGCCTCCGACGCTTGGCGCCGCCGCCGCCTTCGCCTCCGACGCCGACATCGGCCGCTCCCGCGAAGGCCGGCGCCGTCGGCAGCTGTGTTGGATTTAGCGTCGTGCCTCGCCACTTTCACGGCTAATTTAAATCGGCCGGAGCGACCACCGCAACCGGCCGGCACGGCGCTGAGTCCCGGGGCGCGTTGCGCGGGCGCCGCCGTCGCACAGTGCGCAATTTGGCCTCCGCAACAAAATGGACCAAAACGCGTAAACGAAATGAGTCCTGGACACTTAATGATTTACTGATTATGTCGTGTTTCTAGGCGCGTCAACTGCTGTAACCTTTAGTTCAGTAAGTGGGTGGCGGTGTTCTTCCCCACTGGATAGTGAGATCCGGCGCCGACTTTCACGTCTGCTTGCAAAGATTTCCCAATCCAGGCACATCCCCCCAACGACGCACCGTCCCAGTCGGGAGAAGCTCTAAGCTTTCAACTGGTCCCCCGGCATGTGTGCTAGTGTAGTGTTTGTAAGTGTAAGTGTGTGTATGTAAGGGGAGAGGGTAAGATAAGAAAGAGGAAGGAAAGATCGCGCGTGGTCCGTAGCCCCTTTGTAAAGGTACTGCTCCGATATTCACCTGGTGTTGATCGGAGAAACCATAGAAAAATACCGATAAGCTTACCTCCAGAATTCTCCTCCAGACAGTGGCAGAATGCGACCTATCTATCTAGCTGGTCCCGAAAATTTTCCCACCGTCGGGACTCAAACCCTCGAACTTCCAAGTCCGAGGCACTGCAGTGACAGTTGATTTCCTGAGCCACTTCAGCCGGTTCCTAGACGCTTAAGAACTTCACCAAAAGGCGCATACAAATTTAGTTTTCGCGGCATAAAAAATTGGCTAAATCTCTAATGAGGTGCAGTAGGAGAGACTTACAGTGCCGCAAAACGTGAACAGAGAAACCAAAAATGGCTGATATTAAAAAGAAATAGAGCAAATTTTGAGATGGATCATTGCTGTCATGTTCAAATTCAAAGGGATTTGGGGAACGAGTAATTGGCGTGTTTATCTCGGGACTTGTCTCGTGTCTGAATTATTCGTCATCATTAGGAACCATAAAACAGTTATTTTCGAGCAAGGTTGAGTAAGTTCACGGTAAAATACAAAAAAATAATCCTTTACAAACCACGTTAATCCTTTTAATAACTTCTAAAAACTGTCTAAACTACTATCGCTAAATCGTACGATTCACAAGTTTCGACCCACTGTATGAGATACACTGTGCAAATATTTATAAGCGTGATAACAAGCGCCAGTTATTGACATCATTTTTACTACACTGTCCATTGTTAAGCACCACTATACTTGCCCAGCTCCGGATCCAAAATTGACCACTGTGCCCCGCGACTGCTGCCACCAACGCCACTACCACCGACGCCGCCACCGCTACCGCCACCACTGCCGCCGCGCACGTCTCGGTATCGCCGCAATTACCCCGAGTCGCCATATCTGATGCATATCTGGGCCCCGCGCTAGCCCACATCGCCCGCCGCCGGGCCGCGGCCCCGAGGGCACCGCCTCCGCCGCGACCGCCGCCGCCACCGCCACCGCCACCGCCACCGCCACCGCCACCGCCGCCGCCGCTGCCGTCGGCCGCACCGCAGCCCATGAATCACGAGTTACGACAGTTGTCCCAGAAAATTCGTAGCCGCCATTTTATTAGTTGCTGGGCGAGCTCGCTTTGGTGTCTCTGCAGTGTAATGTGGGTGTTCGGGTTGTTTGTTCGTTTATAAATTAAAAGGGATTCGTATATCATCTTATCTTTTTGTTGTTATTGACGTTGAGAGAGTGGAATTTTAGAGACGAATGTGACACCGCTGAAAGTGGAAACAATCTTGGTGTGTACCCTTGGATTACGTTCTCTTCATAATGGATTTCAAAAGATTTTTTTCTACGGCTCCGTTAGTTAAATTTTTTTGGTACCCGATTATTAGCTGACATTTTTAGCGAATTGTTTTCATACGCGTTATGCTAAGATATCATACTTAGGGTTATCTCATTTTTAATGACTCTATACTTACGTAGAAAATGTAACTATCTATAATTGAATAAGTATCTCAATACAATATTTCTGGATTAAATTCACATCTCGTTTATGCATTTCGCTCCATGTGAAAACAGTAGCTTACGTTAAACGTCAAAAATAATTTTGTTCCAAACAGTGTGACAAATCCCCTAATCACACAACACTGAAAATAATTCAATATTATTTTTCGCGTAGTAAGATAAATATGAACCCCTCTGCTATTGCACACAGGCTTATGTGGTTCAGAGGGCAGGTGAAGGGGTCGACCTATTCGCCGCCGTCGTCACAAGAAGGAGACTGTGTGAAGAACACAACGTTCCGGCCAGAAAAGATCCTGGAACTCTCTTGGAAAGGAGACTGACTCGATCAAATGGTCGCCCTGAATGGAAGATTCCAACCAATATCGTAATTTGAATCTGGGAATAGAGTATATAATATAGCCATTTAACTTCCTCTCGTAACCGCTCTTAACTATTTTTCATAACATTCCGCTCCATTTTACATTTTTTTCAGTGCAATTCTTCCATTCTACGTTCTCTTCCTACAGAGCGAACACCTAAATAATTATTTCTTAAACTGACATTATGATTGAACCCGCCAACAATATTAGGAAGTAGACAGTTATTACCACACTTTACTGGAAATTTTTGGCACATACAGTATGTTTGTAACAAACGTCTAAGCTTGTGATTTGGCAAGCAACTGCGACCACATGAACACAGCTGTCATGTCCTCATAAATAGGTAACAAAGTGGCGTGCTTCCATTACGGGAAAGCTAGCTACCGAACTGCTCACGAATTACGAGGCCTGACAGACGCAGAATTGGTCAATGGAGATTGTGCTCCCGCCGTCCCACCAAGGTTATTGCTTCATATACGTATTATCAAGTAATTTAGTTCTTCAAATAGTGCGAACTAATCTTAGGTCAAGGATTTCGACAGTTCATGAAACGTGTATCCTTTCTGAAACGCTTTTATTCTATACAGCAATACAGCTTTTATGTATTTAAATATATCTGAGGGATATAAAATACATCGGTGCTACTATGTTATATAATGAACAACATTTCAATCTATTATAGAAAAGGCTGCTGGGTGGATACCTCAAGAAACGATTCTGATTGGCTGAAATCACCATCGTCGAATGACACTACTCGAGACCATACAATAAATTGCTTTCAACCTTAGCACCTTTCAAGCCTTGGCCACGACTTGTTGCAACTGCTAGAAGTCGTGGGTTTCTTTTTATGCTTAATTAACATACATTGAAGGGAATTCAAAGAAAAATAAAAAAACAAAAAAACGGATCTCAAAGGTCGCACTAAGCTTCTGGAAAAAACAACACAGAAACAAGAAGCGGCGAGGACCGACATCGTCACGTCTCGTATGACACTGCGTCGTGTCCGCTGCAAAATTATTTCTCCGTCGGCCTTTCGTTGCTTACGACCAGTCAAAGCCAGGGGAGACAGATGACAGTCTAAGTCACCAAAAACTTTTCAAGAGAAAGTAAAATATGCGAGCAGGTTGCTGTGGGAATGTAAATAAATAACTTATAAAATACGCAGTTTGTTGTTTTTGGCGTTGAATGAAATCACAGCACTGAATAAAACGTGTGAATTACTTGTATTTATATTTTTTTACTTATAGACATAAATTATTCCGGTACGTGTCCATAATTTTTAAACATTACCTACTAATTCGTTATAAATCACGTTTGAAAATTGAAAAAATCAAAATTCAAATATTCTTTTTCTAAATACAATGTCGAAACAAGTGAAACGCAGCCCAAAATTTCCAGAATTAATTTTTAAGCCTCAATGAATTTTATACATCGCTTTCTTTATAATCAGTACGTTATCTTTATGTTTAGTTTTCTATTTAATTAAAGCATCTTATTAATTGTTTTGTGTGCAGTATATTTTTATATATACTTGCACTTTAATCTCTCTAACAATCTTAGCAATGTTTCACTCGTTAAATCTTACTTTACATTCTAAAACTACAAACAACAAAAAGCATTTTGATCAACATTGTTTGCTCTCCTCCATCAATTTTCGAGGCACGCTCTCTTGAAAGCACATCCGCCTCCCAGGTGTCACTTTCGTTTGTAGCAGTCGCGTGCCGCTGGGAAGTTGTCCATATCTCCATCCCCCGCCGTAGATAGACGTCGTGCACGTCAAAAAAACGAACAACCCCACTGAGACATTTGCGACGGGCTTTCTGCGCGGTGTTTCGCCAACTGTCAAGTCGCTCGTTAGTGGCGATACGTTGTCGCGATCGGCTACGGCACCCCGGCCGCCAGCAGCGCACGCCGCCCCCCGCCGCCCCCCTGTTCGGTCTCTGGGCGTAATGAACGAAAAGCTTCGTTTCGCAATATTTCCTTGTCGCCTGGGGAGCCACGGGGTTCGTCACTGCCACAGCGAGCAGCGCCGCCCGCCCTGATCAAAGTCCCGCGAGCGGCGACAAGGCGAGGAGCGGCGAGGCCCGCGGTGGGAGAGGACAACGCGGCAGAGAGCGCCTGCCCGCTCGCCTGCCCGCTCGCCTGCCCGCTCGCCTGCCCGCTCGCTCGCCTGCCCGCGCGCCTGCCCGCTCGCCCGCTCGCTCGCTCGCCTGCCTGCCCGCTCGCCTGCCCGCTCGCCTGCCCGCTCGCTCGCCTGCCCGCGCGCCTGCCCGCTCGCCCGCTCGCTCGCTCGCCTGCCTGCCCGCTCGCCTGCCCGCTCGCCTGCCCGCTCGCCTGCCCGCTCGCCTGCCCGCTCGCCTGCCCGCTCGCCTGCCCGCTCGCCTGCCCGCTCGCCTACCCGCTCGCCTGCCCGCTCGCCTGCCCGCTCGCCTGCCCGCTCGCCTGCCCGCTCGCCTGCCCGCTCGCCTGCCCGCTCGCCTGCCCGCTCGCCTGCCCGCTCGCCTGCCCGCTCGCCTGCCCGCTCGCCTGCCCGCTCGCCTGCCCGCTCGCCTGCCCGCTCGCCCGCTCGCTCGCTCACCTACCAGCTCGCTCGCCTGCCCGCTCGCCTACCTATCCTGCCCCCTCTGCCTGCCTGCCCACGCGTCTGCCTACCTACCTGCCTGCCGTTTGCAACTTGACTACTAGCCCACCCACCTATCTACCTACGTCTGCCTCCTCTGGCCTACTATTTCGGTCTCGCTTGTTTACCCTCTCGTCCCTGTGTACTCACCCACCATCTTACCCAATTGCCTATCTCAATTGACCCACCTATGTACCCATCTCGCTCCGTCCCTTACTCACTTAATCACCTTACTGTAAAACCTTGCCTACTTGTCATCCCATCTACCCACAACCTCATTGGTCTCGCCAGCTTGCGGACATCGCATCCCCTCACATGATTATCTCGACTCCTCGCTCATCAAACTACCAACCCATCTGAGTGTCTTCTTTCACTTACCTCTTCACTCACGTCGTAACCCACCCGCATGCATGCCCACCCACCTGGTCAATCATCCTGCATGCCCACCCACCCACCTGCCAGCCTATCAATCGCCCTCGCTCATTCACCTACTCGTCTACTCACCTTCCCGCCGATCTATCCACTTGGGTGATCTTTCATTCGCTTTCTCGTCTTACCTGTCCGATCGTTTATCTGCTTTTCCTTTTGGTTCACCGTCCGATGAGATGCTCGTCTGCCTGCACACTTCATTGTCCGTTAGTCCACCTGGTCACTCGATCACCTGCGCTCTTCTCTCTGCCAACTCCCCCACCCCGCGCCACCGCACGTGCCTGCCCGCCATCCAGCTCCCTTCGGGCTCGTGCTTACGCACAGAGATGTGCGGCTGCTGATGCTACGTGCACCGAAATGTAATGAGAGCGAATTCATTCCGAGTGTGGGTTGTGATCCCCCTAAGCAACGCAACGAACAGACGATGCCCGAATTCAAATGAAAGGTAGGCCGACCTTTTGTTTCGAAAAGTGAGGTGAGTAATGTCATGTTTACCTGAATACGATGTCACGTGTACGTGAGACATTAGTGCATCATTGTGAAAATGCGAAAATGGATTATTAAATATTTCATTCATATCAGACCTTCCTAATTCTTTAGAAATAAAAAAAACGTTACAGGTTCCAAATCCACATTAGGTATAAAAAAAGCACAGTACAAACATTTCCTATCCAATAAACAATGTGTAATTAAATAAATTTAAAAAATAGATACATCAATTTTTATAAATATATACAAAATTTAAGCATTTTAAACCACTACCTAGTATTGTATTATGTTTTTTACTTGATGGATTTGGCTGATTAGGAACATGAATATTTTTTATTTCACTTTCTTTCTCCTCTAAAGTAATCAATTTCCGTTGTTTGCCTATGAGATTCTATATTTACGTATTCTCTTAGGAAATTAAAAAAGGCCTACAAACAAGTATTAACGTCAATTTGTAGAATAAAAGCCTCACACAAAGTCTTCGCTGATGTTTCCGAGATCAAAACCTTTTCAAAGATTTGACTTCCGTAATTTCATATCGGCAGATACGTTTCTGTTACAATTCTCTTACTTCATTGAGTGTAAATATTAGAGAAAAATATTCGTATAAAAATATGAATGAAAAAGCATCGCTAGTAATATCTCTGAAGCTTCCACCGCAGCCGGAATCTTAGCACAGCATTCAAATGAATTTCTTTATAAAACGTTATTTAATAACTTGCATACTGTTCCTGTCATGCTAAAGCTGTTCTTCGTAGAAAACTGTTTCTCTTTCTATTAGAAATAAGATTTCTTCTGCCCATTTTTTAATTGACAACTTTTCTTTGCTGTCTTTAATCTCGCCGTGCACTCTCTTGTAATAATTCACTATCCTTTCCGAATATTTCCGCTTCATGTATCTTTCAAATTCCACTTTCTCCTTCTTCAATAGACATTCATCTTCTGTCTCCTCCTTGAAAGCCACGATATCTCCTCTTCTTCTTTAAGATATTTTCTTCCCATGCTCTTTCAACGCAATTATTGTCACTATTAACCATCAGCATTCACTTCCTACAATCCAATTAACTTTACTTGTACTCAGTACTTTAGTAATCAAAGCAATGTCAAAGAAGTTAGACGATTTCTTAGGACCTGTCGCAATTGCAATAATCTTCAATCTGCTGGTGGCTATAGTTTTCGATGAATGAATAAATATTTACTTTAAATGTTCTTACTTTAATGAATCAAAGTGTAATTTAAAATAGAAAAAGATGAATATCCAAAGTTTCCATTTTTAAGCAAATTTTGTCAAATAAACTATTTTGGTATTTTAAAATATACGATAATCGATATTTACAGAAGAGATGAATGCTCAGAAAGAAAAATTAACATAAAAAACACAATTGAATTGCGTAAATTGGGTGCTTTTTATTTTCCTTGTTAATTCTTTTTGTGAATAGATGTACTCCTTTCTTTTGTAAATAATAAACAATTTACATGTTTCTGGATGTTTAAATATTTCTTAAATGCAAATTTTTGCTTAGAAAGTATTTCTTCAAACTAACTTTTCAGAACTTATTGCGGCTCAGCAATTCGAAATATCGAAGGAGTTTTGGACAAAATAGTTTAGAATTGTCTTAAGAGATAATTTTCGAAAATGTTTTCTCCCTGAACACCCTGTATTGATACTAAAGCCAATTCTCTGAATTCAATATGTAGTATGAACATATAATCATCTTTCCAATTATTGTAAATATTCCACATGATTGATTCAAATGCCTACTATAGTTTTTGTGGGATCGTCAAAGAACATGATTCAATTTAAAAAACAGCTCCTAGAAAATAAGTACTTGAAAAAATGTGTTAAGAAGTTCGATACAGTGAAAGTCTCTGTATGGGTGACCGTCTGGGAATCCCGGATACTAACGGCGCTGAGCCCCTGGTTGATAGGGACAAAAGGTAATGACTTACAACCTGGCTTGACATGTGACTAAGTTCAAGGAGAATTACTTCACTTTCAATGTCAGAAAGGCTTGGTATGTTGTTACGCAAGTTAAAGAATTTCAAAAAAATTACGTACAGCTGCAGAGAATGCATCAGAGCAGTCACTTCTCAAGGAGTTGGTTACACACACATATATGTGCTAATTAAATATATAATATATGCTAAGTAAATTTTAGCCCCGTTCATCACAAAGATTTTTACACTTTTTTTGCCGAAATGAATTAAACTTATTATGGAGCCAATTGATTACATACGACTCTCAAAAATTTTCACGTATTTAAACTGAAATTATAAAGGTTATTACTGTTATTAATTTATCCCACTGATAGTTAAAATTAACGAAAGTTTTCACTGAATATACGAATCAAGTATATACAGAAGAGTCGTAACAGTAGTTTGTAGTGTCAGCATTGTGAAATTTGTTATGATCCTCCAAGAAATACTCCTGCAGTGCAAAGTGAGTTCTGCAGCTTACAGAATAAATCTATTTATTCCTAAAGACTCAAATTTGCTCAACGTGGAGCTAGCGTAATAACCAGAGGTGCTGGGAAGGAACACATCTCACCGGGATCCAACTGATTATAATTTCTTTTGTATCAGTTGCCCGTCGCAGAGCCTTTCTCTATCCACGCGTGTCCCCGTGATCAGTGTCACTGTGTCACGAGAAAGAGTGCTCAAGTGTCGGCGAACGCCTGGACGGGGCAGGAGCAGGGGTGGGGGCGGGGCGGAGGCAGAGCGGGGCGGGGTGGTGACGGGTGTTGGGTGACGTGACGGGGCAGCAACGTACACGTACAGTGGTTAGTTTTGGTTCAGAAGCTAGATAAAAACAAGAGAGCCTAATAATGGTCTTTATTTGGCGTAAAAACTATGTAAACAATCCAACACGGTTGTTTTCGGCCCTTTTTGTGCGTTATTCGCACACTAGGTCGTACACAATGGGTCGAAACTAGCGAAGTGAAACCTGTTACAGAATTAGCGATAGTAATGTATACAGTTTTTAAAGTCATTAAAACAGTTTGTAAAAGATTTTCAAGAACTCACTTGCTGAGTAGTTAATGAACTTACATGAACTCTCCTGAAAGGTTTTCTTCTACGGCTCCTAAAGATGACGAATAATTCACACCAAGGTAACACGCCGGATGCCTGCAGCCTCCTACTATTATTTCTCTAAGCGTTATTCAATTTTAAACTGGTTGCCATGATCCTTCACAAAATTTGTTTAATTTGATTTTATTGTCGAAGATCGAAGAATTTTTTGCAGGCTCTCTTCAAAATTTGAGTCACACTGTGTTTCACATTCTGTGTGTCTTCAGATAATTGGCCGATCGCATATGCCACAAAATTAAAAGTTTATGATCTGTCGGGCATGTCATACCAGTAATACAATATTTTCGCAATACAATATTTCCGCTATGCAATATTTTTGGCCTTAGTATTAACGGAGTATTATTTAGATTATCACCCAGATTTGTATAAAATATTTTGATATGATAAATAAAGAAATTAGAGAGACCAGAAATAGATGATCATTAGATCATCTATTTCTGGTCTCTCTAATTTCTTTATTTCATGATTTGCAAAAACGTTTTGTGGTGTGTCGCTATCACTATTTGTGCCATATTCTGGTTCAGGAGTTTCAACCATTAAATCAAATGAAATTCAATCTTTCCACAGTCTGTTTTAAATATAATATCTTCGAGATTCTATCATATTTTCTGGCTACTTTCTCGACTTAAGAATGAAGAGACTCATTAAGTTATACGAAATGTGCAGAAGATTCTTCGTGAATGCAAAATTGGTAATTGAAGACAGTCCATTGCTTGCAACTTAACTCACTACACTTAAAATGTTTGTTGTATTTTCTATTCTTACTTTAGAATCTAGTAACGTTTTGGCGATTTACTTTCTACATCTACACCAGTCGTTTTGAAAATAGTCACAGAATAACAAGGAAACTTTATTGAAATATTCACCTGTTTTTGATACTATATTATTCTTGGCGCCAGATACCATTTACGTGAAAGCACTCTTCCCTCCACCACTTTCAACCAATATCACTTTGATACTCGATTATCTCGTCTATCCTCTTTCGAGGAAACTAACCTAGTCTACACCCGGACGCAAATATGGCGCAGTGTATTGTCGTTTGAGGTTTGCAGTTTATCTCACCAGTAGTGATGCTCTCGACGGCATTCGTGAATGCCGATTGGTTGTTGTGTGAAATATTTGATGAAAATAGGACATGCTCTACTTTATATTTTTTTATAAAATAGGGAATTTTACCGTGTGAAAGCTAGATTTTATAAAATTTGCTTTTTATGAAATGTTTTATAAAAAATTACAGAACATGTGACCGTGTACGACAGGCATAAGACTGTATGTACCATTTGGTTTTTCCAATTTTGCCCGCTACGGAACAAAATTGACCACTGTGCAACGGTGACGGTGGCCGGCAGAGATCTTGGGCGCATGGCGAAGTGCAAGTCCTACAGCAAAGGCAACGCGCGACGGAGAGCGATGTGTCGCCATTCTTCGTGCTCAAGGAAAAAGAGATATCGCAATTTTCACTGAAAACCGTGAATGTAATTTTGATCGGCAACCCTTTTCACTTTCTCGCTACGGAGTAGAGAGAAAGTAATGTAATGCTGCGCGAAAACGACTTTTCGGCAGACAAAACTCTTATTACAGGGTGCTGGTAACGAAAAAGTGGATAAATCCAGTTGCTAAATTTAAAGAAATCCTTTATCACGTGATGCAGACAGAATCCATGTTTTGGGAGTCCTTGATACGAAAAATCGAATGACGGCAAAACGACTACCCGTCGGTCCATCCGTCTGTCTGTCCGTCTGTGAACAACGCTTGTGGCTAAACCGTTCAAACGATTTTCTCCAAAATTGATTTTCCCCGATCGATCTGGCTGATGCCACGGCACCTTGAATTTGAAACCGATATTTTAATTTTTGAGGGTACATTACGTGATACCCCTGAGACATTTTTCCAATACTCAAAAAAATGTCTGCATCGTTTTTGATTAAATTTTGTTGTTGAATTGGGTAAAGAACTTTTTAAAGCATGATGCAAGTCGCATGGCCGGTGAAAACTCAGAATTTTTGAAAATTGCAAATATTGAAATTTTTTTGTCTTCCCAAAACTACAATTATGATGATAGAGAGTTTATCCTTTAATGAAATCTGTTCCTTAAATATATGTTTTGAAATAAGGTCATGCACAATTTTTTCGAAAATTTGAGTACTTTTCGCGTAATTTTACGTGAAATTACGGGCGAGAAAGTAAGTACTGTTTTAGCATTACTAGTTTATGATATTTAATTGTAACGTTTGTTCTCTTACGAGAAAGAAACAGAAAGACGAAGATCGTATGTCTGAAACGTACAACTCGCAAATGATTGCAATGTAAAGGTGTTTACGTTAGACAATGAATTAAAATATATCAAAGAAAACTCAACGTTTCTTGTGAATTCAATTGAACTTTACTTGATGACATTAAATATACATACCAATAGAAACATTTCCTGGCCATGCGAGCAGAGAAAAGAAACGTAACTCCTACATTACGTATGAACGTACTAACATATACTAGTAACATGTAACTAATTTTTTACAAAGTTCGTTTTTTACAATTTACAAATGATTGAGTCTACGATGCTTAACTTCTGCCATTTCAAACGAAACTGTGTAGACGCAATGCACAAAGAAAGTGCTGATAAATTTCAATTAAGAAATAAAAATGACCATAGTCTAAAAACGACCGGATGTTAGTTAACCAAAAATTTACCCACCGTCAGGTCCCAATTTACACTCTGCAGAAAGTGGACATATCTCTAAGCACTGTACCACGTGCGGAGTCCAAACCGGCTGGCTCCATTTTTTGGAATGAAGCGAAGGTCTGGCCGGAAGCCGAGAAGCGAAGCGCGTACATGACACAAGCGGACAGGAAGACGCGGACGAGTTAGAGGAGATTCCCTCCATCCGACCTCCCGGCGGATTGCGGCCTCCACCGCCGCCAACTCTCCGTCCCATCGCCACCGCGGCTAACCACCGCCGCCGTCGCTCCCATCTCCGCCACCTTCATCCCCAGCCACTCCCCTAGCCCCACCCCACCGCCGCTCCGGTCTCCGCCAGCACCGCCTACGTAGCCGCCCCTTCCTCGCCGCCTACACCGCACCACCACTAACGTCACCACCTACAAGGACGGACACAACCCCTACCGCATCATATCGCTACCGCCTGCCTTCGCCACCGCGTGTCGGGGCTTGCTCCCCCTCCTTTAACCACCCCCTCCACCAGTGCCCCGCCACCGCACCGGAGGTGCGTCCCTCTTCCACCTCCGGCGGAACCTCCGGCGGGGAGTGAAAGCGAAAGAAGAGACGAACGGGAGGGGAAGTGACCCGGGGCCAAAGAACCTCCGGCGGCGGCGGCGGCGGCGGCGGTGGCGCGTTCGTGGCCTCGTCCTCCTCCGTCCGCTGGGCCCCGCGGGTGGGCGGACGGCCAGACGGATGGGCGGGCGCTGGCGGACGGTGGCTGGCGTTTGGCGCGGCACGACCACCCGCACTGCCATCCGCCATCCAGTGTCCGGAGCACCGCGGCGCTTCCGACGCCGCTGTCGGATTAGCGTTCACGAGCACGGGACGCGACGCCCGGATACCACACTGACCTAATAACCAGCTCCACCGCGCCCCGCCGCTCGCCTCTTTCGCGCATTTGCATCTCCGTTGCGGCGGCGTAGCCGGTGGCAAACAGCCCTGTTCTTTCCAATTTCGACGATTTATTTATTTGATTATGCATTGACTTGTTTTAACCTCGGGGATAGCTCGTGGGCAGCGTACTAGCTTCCCGTGCTGTGGTCTCGGGTACGATTACCGTTCGAGGCAAAAGTAGAGTTGTAGCTTTCCTTTAAAATCGTCCCAGTTTTGTAGCTGTGTGACGAAGAAAGGCTCAAGTAAGTGGATCTTGCTAGTTACGGTGAAGAGAATACGTCATGTTCCCCTCATGTCGCTCTTACCCCCAAGCATGGGAATTTAACTAGGCCCTGTCATGAGGGACACCGGTAGCTGGCCGGCGAAGTCGGAGTACCGATCCAATAACACCAAATTCAAGATACAATTTGTTTGATTTATCGCCAAAATAGTAAGAACTGTACGTGACATGTTGGGGAGAAATATTCTGTGGACGTTTTTTGCACCTCTATAATCCCATATTCAATCTTTTTTCTATGTAGAGCGTAATGTACCAAGAAGCGTGGTCGACAAAATTTGAAATGTAGAAATTTTTACTCTCGTATAATGGAAAACGCATATGCGTAGGCAAACAATCTACAGGTTTGATTTTTAAGTATCCTACCTTTCTCGCAAACCACTTAACAAAACGTGCGTATTGTAAAGCTTATGCCCATGAGCAAGACAAGGGTCCATCTCAGCATCTGCTCCATGGTTCAACGTCAATGTCGTGCGTCAAAAAACTATTAAGATATGTCTCGTTATTGGGGAGAGGTATTATCAATCCGCATTTCATGGAGCGCCGGAATCCCTACCATGCCTCTTACTATACCAAGTTGAACTATGGATAAAGGAAGCAACGACCATTTTGGGAAAAAGAAATTGAAAATACTATGCATTTGCTCCCGAGTAGGAGAAAGTATTTGCGACGGCAAAATGCCACAGAGTGTGGTTCTTATTCTTTGCTTCAATTCCCGGCCGAAACAAGCGAATAACTCGGGCATGAAAATTGATGACACAGTTTGCGTATAATTATGTCGTAAGAAGGCCTTAGTAACGATTTAAGTTTCATAGACAAAATTCCACTTCATTTTAAGCCTCCGCTTAGTATTATTATAACGAAAAACGGTTCTCGCTTGTCTCTCATCTACGAGTTCGTAGTAAGAATTAGATCAAACGCTTGAGTTCGCTAAAGGAAAGAACCTTTCCTATTATGCGCCACATAAAAATTGTTGGCCCGTTGCCGAGGCTCGCACTTCTAAAAAGAAACTCACAGTTCTCAAAAGAGAGATTAATTCTCGAGACAGTTGGCGCGAGGCGCCAGCTCCCGGGTTCGTTGCCCGGGGACGGGAAGTCAACTTCTCCCTGAAGGCAAATAAAAAAACAACAAAAAACGAGATCCCTATGGAAGTCTACCCGCCTTCGGGAGTCCTCGCTCCCTTCTGGGTCGAGCTCGCTTGTCTGATAGTTGGCAAAACCCTAGGGGCCCAGGTACGTGCTCCTAACAAGGCGTACACACCCGTCTTCGCGCAGAGCTCTGAGGCCATAATAAATCACGCATACGAGCAAGATCGGATGTACCATCGTGTATTACTTTAGTGGAGTTTCGGACGTCAATGATTCCAGGAGGTACTCCGGTAACGTGCAGAAAATAACGCCGATTTACTCATTAAGAAGTGAAGAAGGAAATTAAAGAGACGTTTCCAAGTACGCGTCGTTTAGGAGGAGGTCGCGTTTCTCTGTCACGTGATTGCACTACCACGAGAGGTTTTGTTGTCGTACCGGATGTCAATGAGATAGGTAGTTACGCATGTATGTTAAAAAGTCCGTTAAAAATGTATGTTAAAAATTACTCGCCAATTTGTCTCCAGTAATGTTCCATAAAGAAATTCTAGAGTAAACGATTAACAATTAATTTTCATTTCTCTTTGAATGTAACTAATTATATTCTGACAAACTAACGCCAAAAATTGTTGTATTTAAACCATATGAAATAAATAGGTGATTGTGAAAGATTTCTTTGTGGCCTCCTTCTTAATTATTTCTAAAATTATTTCGCGATATATTACTTTTCAAATAAATTCCGATATCAAGGGTTTGATGTGAAAAACATTCTTCGTATCTGATAATTCCTAAACAAAATACATACTCACTTTTAGAATGTTCTTTAAGACTTCCGTCACGATTGTATGTTCAGAGAACGAGTTTCCTTATCTTGGTGAAATTTCAATCGTCCGAAGAAAACAACGTTACAAATCATCTGGAAACGTAGCTTCTGAGAGAACCCTTAATCTGATCTTTGCTCTTATATTACAGGCAGAAATGCTAATACAGCTGTAAAAGCTTTCACAATGTGTGAGAGATTACAGGACATGCTAACGAGCATTTACACCTCTGTAATACATAGATCATTAATCGTTACACATTATATTGTTTACGAGAAGCGTCGCAAAAAATGCTTAGACCAGTATCATTGCCACACCTCCGCACGAAAGAATACACTTGCCATTCTCTTACTTCAGCGAAGAAAAACACGCCCTCAAAGAAACATCAGCTACAAAATATCGAACCGGGAACACATTTCAGATAACTGTGCAGGTAGTAGTTACGACACGGTAGGCGAGGTAATAGGCTCCTAGAAAAACAGTCCAAAGGAGCACGGCTAAGAAATGGCGCTGTGTGCCAAACGGTACTCTGTTGTAGAGCATTGTCCAGCTGCACTTTGTAATCGATGTTGACAAGTATCGCTACTCAGTGACTTGGGCAATTGCATAAGCTAGGAACGTACAAATAACTCGGGAGAAGTTCATACAGATTATGGTCCTAAGATTGTTATTTTGAATCAACATTTTTATATTTAATACCTTCTTCAGAATTAAGGTTCTTTGGAGATAAAATAATGATTATGGTAAAATAATGAAATATTTACAATGCTTAAAGAAGAGCAAATGGTGAGAGGCGGAAAAATAAATTTTATTAATTCTACTTTCATCTTATTGAGATGTCTAAAATATACGATGTTTTTTATGGAAAATATATGTAGAAAAATATCGATGATCTTTCAAATTTTAGGTACTTAAAATACTTCCTGTATTGTAAAACATGAATCGAATCAAAAGAATTGATACAAGTTGGAATCGAATCAAAAGTATCGATACAAACAATCGATTTTGTTTCGATAACTTTCATAAATTTTCAAGTAATTGAACATTAATTGACTAGCGTGTCCTTGCGAGAATTCTCGCATGTTAAACCCCACCTTCTATATCCTTCCATTTCCATATTAAGGGGGAACGTTTTCAACGAAACGTATTTATATTCCATTTCCTATAGATTACGATATGAGGAAAGGTTCTTTGAACGCGCCCATGGCCTCAAATTTCCAGGCTTCTTTTAGGAGCAGAGATTTCAACAATGCTGCCTGTGTGTTGCGTGTTGCATTTGGCATGAATTTTTGAGATGCCTCTTTTTTCAGGAATCCTTTATATTTTTAAATTTAAAGTGCAAGTCGTCACGCCTCCAGGAAATTTGTCTTTCTTTAGAGAATTTATTTATAAATATTGGCTGCTTGTGAGAACCACAAAACTCACATATTCTACCGAAATAGGATTTTGTAGAGGATAGGAGGAGAATAGGAGAGGATTTTGTGTCATATAAATCGTCTTAAACTCTTAAAAAGGAATACAACAAACACTCACGTCCCCGATCCGGTGCATCCGAGCGGTGGCCGAGATCGCTAAGGCAGTAGTGTCGTAGCGATCTCGGACAAAAGGATGACGTGTTCGAGTGGTGCCTCGGGCGTGATTGTATTTGTGTTCGTTCTTTCACCCCTTATTATCACGGTATCATTTCATCTTCACAGTTACCATAATTTTAACTCCAATAGTGGTTGCTAATGACCTAGATGTTGATCAGGTAAAACCCTCATTATCTCCGAAATACTGTAGTCTTAAAAAAATTAAAAAATAAAAAAGGAAAAAAACACTCACGTCGCGTTCCTACACCATGCACCGCTTGTGGATAAATGGGGGCCTCTACCTGGTCTGTGAGAATGCGAATGCATGACAAGCGCCGCGTCCATCGACGCTGCCGTCGCCGCCGTGTGGCGTCGTCACCATTGGGTGGCGCGCGCAGGTGTAGATTACCTTCTGCTTCTCGCCTTCCGGCGTCCAAGACACCCACAAGGCACACGAGCGCTTGTTTACCTCCGCGTCGCGACGCGGCGAGCGCATACGCCACGCTACGCCTCACGCTTCATCACGCCACGTGCCGTGCCACACTATGGAATGCAGTTTCTGGAAGGGAAGGGCTCAGTAAAACAAGGGGCTATCTCATATTGTTAGTGAAATTAAGTTACTAGCGTTACACAAAACTCCAAATATTATTCTTTTAGAGTAATATGTCATTTAAATCCAGTATGGACTAATTTGCAAGTGTACAGGGATTAAAAAATTTAAAATGTATTGAGTTATAAGAGGGAAGTTCAGGTAAAACCCTCATTATCTCCGAAATACTGTATGTCTATGTCGAATAGCCCCTTCTTCTACTAAGCCCTTCAACTCAATGAACAGTTGATTGATTATTTCGTGTTTCCTGGCGCGTCAACTGTTATGGTTAATAACCAACATGACGCAGAATATTGCATGTTTTGTATGTAAGTGTAGTACATGTAAGAGTAGTGCATGTTTTATCACGAAAGGTGGCAATGTCATCCTTGGTCATGTTGATAAGATCCGGCGCCGACCACGTCGGCTTGCCTTTCCCCATTCGGATATCTCTCACCAGTGGGGCACCGCTCCAGTAGGGGCGAGCTCCGAGTTCATGATTGGTCTCCCGTGGTAATATTGTGAATCTGTGTAGTAGTGTAGCGCATGTAAATGTGTGTCTAAGTAAGGGGTGAGGATAAGAGAAGAAAGAGGGGGAAAGATCAGGTGTGGTCTGCGCCCTGTTTGTTAGGTAACACGAAATCACTTTTCCCTGAAATGAGGAAAGGGAAAAAATATAACAGCTTAAAGAATTCTTTCATTTAAGGAGTGCTCTTACGAATGCAAGGAGAGGGGAAACTACATAGCGGAAACTCCGGCACTCGCCTGGTGTTGATCCGAGAAACCACGGAAAATTTCCGAACAGAGCAGCGGTTGCTAGAATTTTCCTCCGGACAGCAGCTATACTCGACTTACTCATGAAGCTAGTCGAAATCCTGTCACAGTCAGAACTGGAACCCAATGACCATCCGATCAGAGGCACTTCGGTGAAATCATTTGTTGCCTTGAGCCTCCTCAGCCGGTTTTCTAGAATTTGATTTCTTATACATCGGCCAATATACGTTGACAGTTCCAGCAGTATGTCGTCTTAGAATACCTAAGAAGAAAATATTTCCCGAGAAACGTTTACTACTGGAAAAGATAACTGACCAATTCACCTAAATTATACACTAATGAAATTATCATTAAAAATTGTATTTTTTTGCATTACACTTTTACATATGGTAATTTTAGAAGCCAAACAATTACTGCTGATACTATCATTAATATCAAAATATTTATGGTTTCATTTTGTTTGTTAGGAGATTTGATCTTAAATATTTATTTGTCGTTCTCTTTTGTTTTAGGTAAGGACTGTACTGTTCGCTCCACATTGTTTCACTGCGGTATGTATGCACCTAAAATACAAATATTTTCCCTTTTCTCTTTGTGTTTTAGTATGAAAATAAATTCAACTACAAATAGAACATCAATTACACATCTAAAGAGAAAAAAGCAATTTTCTGGTCTTTAGATGTCATCTCCAGTGATATTAATAATCTCATCTTTAGAAAGTTATACTATACTAACGTCATTGAATTATTGGAAAAAGAATTAAATAATTTTCCCAGAAGATTACTTTTTATTTAAAAAATTCCATTTCATATAATCTCTTATTACATTACGTACAAGGAGTGATTACAGTCAAAGTGCAAATTGGAAATTTTCTCCAAGGGGAATATAAAAAAATCAACAATCTGAGCTGATTTGATAAAGCACGCGTTTTCACTTTTTTTTACTAATGTGGGTGTGATGAACACGTGGTCTTTAACTATCACTAATTATGACCTCTGATTATTACTCAAAATATCGCATCAAGGATCAATGAAAATAGGTCAATAAACATAACCATTTTAACACCCCGAGAATTTATTTTTCGAAAACTTTGATTTGAGCTTTCAAAATGTGAAAAATCACCTAGAAAATAACTTAGAAATGGATTAAGGTAATTGTTTCTAGTGATGACAAATTAATATCTTTACTCCAGGGGACATTCAACTGTTTAGGGGACACGGACCAGGCACCCGGTCAATTCGCACCGTGATTATTATGAAGTACATATATACTCATAAAAATGGTTGAAAAGTGTAATAAGAGCCAAGAAATTAAAAATTATTCGTGATGTTAATTTAATATACTATAATATATAGTGTAAAAGAAAATATCTTTGTTATTATAGGGCAATATTAGCCTTGTTGAAGGCTCAATAAATGCCCAAATTTCGTTTTTGACAAGATTTTTTATTTAAATAGCTCAATTAATTAAAAAGCACTAAAACGTTACATTAAATATGTATATTTTTAATCATAACCATTTACCACCAAAAATGATTCTTCCTTTACGACATTTGTGAGTAGAGCATTTCATAATGCTTAATGGTGCATTAATGGTTTATTTTGATGGGAAATCCGGATCTCTTTTTGATACAGATTTCAGCTTCAGCATCGTTCAGCTTCAACTTCGTTCATCTAAGAATCAATTAAACCGAACAGCTGCTTTTAGGTTTCTACAGGACGAACGTTTAGGAATTTAAACTACATAAACGCGGTTCCTCGAAATCGTTTAATCATGAAATGTGTTCTTACTGAATTCCGTGTGCTTACGACTTCTTCCTAACGAGAGTCCCGTGCACATGCAGGGACCACAAGGCCACTCCGCCAGCGTATGAGTCGTTGGATTAGGACGGGACGTACTCCTCGAGTCCCAGCCTGAACTAGGGGAGCAGATGGAGCGATGATAATAATGATTAGATATCGGATGTTTAAGAAAATGCCTATTTTACTTTAATTAAAATACTTAAAAGCAATGAATATATTACACTCATGTATCAAGTGGGTCTCCATGAGCCACTCCACACTATATGAATTATGGAAAACTGAACATTATAACGAATTTGAATTTTGCCTTTTTTGGCTCCTTATTTTTGTAATAAAAAAAGTAAATGATTTTAAATTCTACTAATCACATTAATTGTCTACTTGTAACGAATCTCCATTGTTTGTCTCGACTGAAGCTGTCATTTGAGCTTGCACGTCATATTGAATTTTGGGATCTGAAAAGCCTGTATTGTGGCTTCAGATTTCTTTTCTCGCATTTCTTTGCACAAATAAAATAAAATAAAAACGGTGATCTATGGGCACTTGGGTAAACGGTGGGCACTGACGTGAGCGCTGAGCACAGATTCGCGACGTAATCAAAGCACTCATGTCTCACTTATCAGTGGGCAAAGCGATGATCCTCACTTCCGACATTGATGTCTTTCCGTGCCATATGTTCTTCAGGGAAGTGCGCCTATTTCTGCTGAGTGTGAGGTGAGTCTTCATTCTTCTCAGAGTTATCTGAGTTGTGCACCACGCAAAGTACTTTTTTAGATATTTAGATATTTTTTTAGATAGTATATTAAAAGTCTATTTTCTCGTGTTACATTGTTTTTTTCGTATTGGCTAATTTTAGATGCAAGTGCAGTGAAATATATTCCTGTTTCTCCCTGTAATTTTAAGTTTTTAATGTCTTTTCCTGTGCCTATTTAAAACAGTTTTAATGCCTTTCTAGGCACGTTAAACGTAAGTTTTTAGTGCCTTAACATCCGATGTCTAACGATGATGATGGCAAGGGAATGAATGGTCCACGGGAAACCACTGATCAGAACAGTCAATCTACGAATTCGACGCATACTTACAACCCAAACACGTCCTAAACTGGACTGGGGATATGATAATGATGATGATGATGGAAATAAAATTAATGATCTACGGAAACCACTGGTCAGAGACACCAGCCTACGAATTCGATTGTGGTAGTCGCCCCAGACACTCACTAATGTTAAATGCATCAAGCAAATTCTAATACGTTTCCAGAATCGAACCCGTGCCTTTCTAATCACTGGAATAATCGAGCGTATGACCTTGCTTTTCCTGCGGTGCTTCCCAATGCTCACATTCTCTATGCGCGCGTCAAACGAGTTAAACAAATAGGCATTTGAAGAAAAATCCAGAACCTTCTTCTAACACATCTTCATTCACGATCGCTCCGTCTTCGCTACGCTGTCGGCGCGCGTTACAGCGGGCGATGGACGGCGTCCTCAGTGGGCGGTGGCCGCTGCCGGGGGCTCTCCGGCGGTGACACAACGCGCGAGGAATGAGGATGGAAGGAGACGCGGAGGAGGCGATGGGGCGACCAGGGTGGTCTGTCGCGCGACGCTCACCTGTCCGCCGGTGATCTATAACCGCGCCACAAATCATCGGGCGACGCGCGGGGCCGCGACGCACAGATGGCCGACCGCCTGCACTCCGATCGCTTCGCCCCTCCACCCTCCGTTCCATGCCGGTTCACCGGGAGGTCCTAGGTTCGAGTCCCGGCGGTGGCAGGATTTTCCACACTAGCTTGTCAGCTAGGTTGAATTCAGTCGCTGTCTGGAGGAGAATTCTAGCGACCGGCTGCTCTGATCGGTAGTTTTCCGTGGTTTCTCCGATGAACACCAGGCGAATGCCGGAGCAGTGCCCTAACAAACGGGTCACGGACCGCGCGCGATATTTCCTTTCTCTTCTTGGTATATACTCACCCCTTACTTACACACTCTTACATTTACATGTACTACACTAACACTCTTGTAGGGAGACCGGTAGGGAGCCTAGAGCTTGTTCCAGCTGGGGCGGTGCCCCGCTGGTGGGAGATACCTGGTTGACGGAAACCCCGCTAACCGACGGTAGCTCGGGCCGAATCTCGCCATACTTCCTGCGGGGGAAGATCACCGCCACATCCCATGAGAAAAAAATGCATTACACTTACTGGACTAATGACCTCAGTAGTTGACGCCCCCGGAATCACTAACAACCAACCAACCATCCACCCCGGCATCACTCACAACTGACTCAAATCTATGTTCTTTATTTGCTTTATATTTGTCATGCTATTAATTGTGTGTGGCATTTTAGGGTCGAATTAATCCGACTTTTTTCAGCAAGCTGTGTTCCCAGGCCTGCGCCAAGGTTTTCATTTACTATCCATATCTCGGGTAAGGGAGACATATGGCGCCGCAAAACGTATTCCCATCACCGCTCCTAAGTTATTTCGCATGCCTGATCTTTTATTTCGTCATACAGCTTTAGAATTGTAATGGAAAGCTACAGCTATATTTTTGCCCCGACCGGGTGTCGAACCCGGAACCATTTCACAAAAGCTACCACGGTGTCCATGAGCCACTCGAGGGGCCATCGTGCGTTTAATTAATGTTAATTTAATTTTTATTTCTTCGGTTATCCCACTATGAGATACAAAAAGTATTCGGGAGATTCCCATCGACTGATCGTTTTCGCACAATGGCTACATTTTTCTTGTCACGTAGTCGAAGTAATTTCTGTTCTGAAATCACGCACGAAAATATTGTTTTCGCTCTTTAAGTCGGTTAGCTGTCAGTTCTTTGATAAGTTGTCTGTTTCAGCAAAACATTTGGACAATGCTATGAATGGTGGAATTCTTCTTCTTCTTCTTCTTCTTTTTCTCCTTGATTTCACGGGTAAGGCTACTGCCTGTTCCGTTCTCACAGAATCTCTCCACCTTTTCGTTGATCTTCCTACATCTCTTATTCCTCCTGGTGCGTCTGGCAAATCTGCTTTTGGAAGTCTATTATCCCCCCACTCTCTCTTTTCTTATTTCATTTCTTATTCAGTCTTCTCTTGTGCATCCTTGTATTTTTCTCAGATTCTTCATCTCACTACTTTGTATTTGGTGGAATTACCGCTCTAAAATCAGAGTATGGAAAACGAAAAAAGAATCCAAAGGAGAAATTACGATACGATCCCCGCGGCGGCCTACACGACTCTCTACGTCCAACCGCAAACGCCCCGGGCGCCATCGCATACAAACGGCCTACGCGGCCGCTCCTTGCGTTGCGTAAGCGACGAAGTCCTGGGCGTACGCGTAACGTACGGCGATGGCGGGATCGATGGGGCCCCGTTTCGCCACGCGCGCCCTCCATTCGTGAACTGGTCCACGAGCGAGCGCGACCCCGAACTTGCCCCGGAAGGCCGCCACAAGGCCGAACAGCCCACCCGCCCGCCCGCTGACATGACCGCTCGCCTGCTGGGTCGCCCCTTCGCCAGTGCGCTCGCCACCGCGTCTGATCATTTGCCCGCCAGTTGGCTTGCCCGACCGCCGATTTCCCGCCGTCGATTTCCTTTGTACTGACTTGCCCGCCTGACGATTGCCTGACCGCCGATTGCCTTCCCGCTAATTGCCTGCCCACCGATTGCCTGCCCGCTGATTGCCTACTCGCCAAAGCCTGTCCACCTATTGCCTGCACTCCGATTGCCTGCACTCCGATTGCCTGCACTCCGATTGCCTACACTCCGATTGCCTACACTCCGATTGCCTACACTCCGATTGCCTACACTCCGATTGCCTACACTCCGATTGCCTACACTCCGATTGCCTACACTCCGATTGCCTACACTCCGATTGCCTACACGCCGATTGCCTGCCCGCCGATTGCCTGCACGCCGAATGCCTTCCCAGCGATTGCTTCCCTGCCGATTGCCTGCTCACACATTGACTCCTGCCGTTTGCATCCCCACTGACCTGCCTGGTCGCCGACTTGCCTGTCTACTTGCCCGCCACCAACTTGCCTGCCTACTTGCAAGCCGCCAACTTGCCTACCTTTTTGCCCGCCCGACAATTTGTCTGCCCGTCGTGCTAACCCGCTGATCTGCCCAGGCACCAGTCACAGTCTCCGACTTGCCCTTCTGCGGACTTTCACACTCGTCTTGCCTGTCCGTTGACTTTTCTAGCCGCTGACTAACACACCCATCCGCTTGTCAAGCGTCCATTCGCTCACCTTCACGCTCTCCTGCCCGTTCATCATTCCATCGATTGCCTCACTGAGACATCATACACAGACCACAGCAAGCAATCTCGGCAGCTACCTCACCCACCGGCTCTCCCACAAGAAATGAGAATGGTTCACCCAGACAGTTAGCTTACTAGTTCGTGCTTCGTTTCGTTCGACGGTTTATCAAAATACTCATCCGTCACCATCTCTAGGCATTCGTCAGCCTCATGCTTAACGTTGCCCCATTTCACTTACGGTTGTCCCATTCTCAGCTTCTTCACAGCTTTCCGAAACACTTACTTTCCGCGTTTAATTCCACACTATTCAACTAAGTATGCCTATGAGCTATCTCTCTCTCCCTCTGTCCATTGATCTTTTGTCTGTCTCTCAATCTATCTATCTTAATGGGTAAGGATCCCAGAGGTATCAACCACAAAATTCTCTATTATATATTTTATATTATAAATAATTATCCACACATGACATCTTTCGAGAATCTTATCCCGTCATTAGTGGCACTACGGAGAGGATATCGAATCAAATTTAATTAACATATGTTATGAAAATAACTTAGGTATACAAATAGAAATGGATGAAATACAAAATTGAACAAGATAAAATACGTAGAAATGGGATATTATCCGAGTATCCTGGATTAAATTCGTGGACATTAATTTTGCGTCATTCTGTGTAGTACTGAGCAGTACTGTGACTTACTGAATAGGGGAAGTTTGGGGATATAAAAATGTGGAGAAATTAGTCAATGAAGAGATTTAGTAATGGGCTGCATTTCACTTGAGCTTGTTCATTGAGACCTTTTAAATACAGGTTCTTGAACAATTTTAAAATTTCGAAATTTTCTAAAATATTCATTTCATTACCTTTATTTTTTAAATGAAATTCTACCTATCTACTCTATTTATCAATCCATCTATCTGTTTGTCTGTCGGTCTATCTGTCTATTTATCTATCTATCTATCCATCCATCTGTCTGTCGGTCTATCTATCTGTTTCTCGGTGTATCTATTTGTCTGTGTATCTATCTATCTCACTTTTTCTTTAATGGCTGTCATTCTCCTGCTCCGGGCACGTCCGGAGCCCAACAATCACTATCCACCACCCACTATTCACCCGTTTCCCGTTGCACGCGCCCTCGCCTCCCCAGCAGGCTTTCGTAAGTACAGGCTGCGGTAGGCACGTGGCGAGCGCGCCGCCGCAAGATTCGGGAGATCACCGCACTCCGGTTCGTCCGGTCTACGAGGAATTTTCGAAAGGAATTTTTCCCTCCTTGGGCAGTTTCATACCGGTTTCCGCCTGATCTGTAAGTAAGGCTTCTTCCGTCAACAAGACGTGATTCATCTAAAGGATTGTTAAGGAATTGTTTAATATCCACGTATCGATTTCAGAACAAAATGTAATCGAAATTACATTCTTTCTCTGTTTTATTTTCAGATACATCGCAAATATGTAGATGTGGAAACTGTCAGGATCTTACCGAGCCGAGGCATAAAGAAAAGATTTTCAGTTGCTGCTTTAGACCTAAAATACCCTACTCGACTTTATTTCATTTACTTTCGACAAAAAACAGTAAAAACCGTATGAGACATGATAAGTATATTCTGTGCTTGTTTTCGTGAACTATAGAAACACTACTCACTCTACATACAATAGTTTATTGATTACATTTCAAAATGTTAACTTCATATCGTTTTCGCCTTGTACATAACTCTGTAAGTGTTGTATGAAATACTCTGACCGGGAGGTCCTAGTTCGAGTCCTGACAGCGGCAGGATTTTCGACACTAGCTTTTCAGCTAGGTGGAATTCAGTCGCTGTCTGGAGGAGAATTTTAGAGACCGGCTGCTCTGATCGGTAGTTTTCCGTGGTTTCTCCGATCAACATCAGGCGAATAGGGCCGGAGCAGTACCCTAACAAACGGGTCACGGACCAAGCGCGATCTTTCCTTCCTTGTCCTATCCTCTCTCCTTACACACACACTTACACTAACATGCATTACACTACCGCATATTCCGGGAGACCGGTCGCGAGCTTAGAACTTGTCCCGGCAGGAGCGGTGCCCCGCTGGTGGGAGAGTCCTGGTTAGGGGGAAACCCCACTAGCCGACGGTAGGTTGGCGCCGGACCTCGCCATCCAGGGGGGGGGGGGAAGATCACCACCATCTCTCGAGAAAAAAAACTTGCCCTACACCTTACGGAACTAATGACCAAAGCAGTTGACGCGCCCGAGAACACGAAAAAATCAATCAATCAATTGTATGAAAGATATTCAGAAGTTTCGATTTTTTATATGTGCTTCAAAGACAGATTTACACCGAACACGATCTTGAATGAAAGTCAAATATTCTGTTGTTAGTTAATAGAAATAAAAGAGATATATCTCACTTTTTGTATGATATAAATCAGAAAATAAGCGGCGTTTACTTCTCATTTATTTTATAATGAGACAACCTGATATATTGAAGTACCACATGTTTTTATTAGGTTATTGCTATGCCATCTGGGCGATGATTGGAGACATTGCGATTCTATGAATTATTTTACCACACGGTAGCATTGTGGATATTTTTAGAACAACTGAATAATTGACAGTAGACATTATCAAAACATATCTCTTCGTTCTAATTTATTAAATAAAAATTATTGAATACTGAATTATTTCAACATACCAAAAATAAGGAATTAATTCTAACAACTCTTCTTAATGTTTGTTCATGTTTCTGCGAGTCCCGCTAACTTTATGAAGATGACTTTTGAAATAACATCAAAAGTGTAAACTGGAGGCAATGTCTTCTTTGCAGTTCAGTTGGAAATTAGGATGAAATTGAGAACATTGCAACAAGTACCAGTTACATAATTGATTCGTAATCGTATATTTTCAGAAAATAAGTTGCTCGTTCATTCATAGGTTAGCGAATAGAGCGTAAAGAGAAGCTTTATATCAGACTTGAAACATCTTTACACTGACAGAGTTCTATACACAACATAATAAAATGAAGAGTTCATGTATGGCATTGACAGGGTTTCTTTGCAGTAGTAATCAACCAGGAGCTGAACTTCCTTCCAAGAAGCGAGCTCAAAAAGTCCCTCCACAATGCTATCCGTCGCTCAGAAACGATCTTTCCAATGGTTGAGAGTCGCCGTTAGACCCGCTAACCTTCTACCTCCCGGATATAGGTGTATATACCACTTCATCTCCACCACATTTCTTCCTCCGCTAATAACATAAATCTCGGTCTGGGCGGCAGCTACCGCTTGGTACCTGGCACTCGCGAAAGACAGACTCGTACCTTCGGAAACCAATGCTAGCCGAGGTGAAACAGGTTAGAATGCACCGCCTGTGAAGGCAGACATGCATACGTACATACAAATACGCCACTTCTCCGCGAACGAACGTCATTCGCGAGGCGGCGGGTTGGCGCGAGTTCAAGAGATTCCGAGGTGAAGAGACGCTGAGACCGAGAGTTGAAAAACCCGGGGATTGGGGCCGCTCCGACTTGTGGAGGCCGCGACTCAGCACCGGGGCACGGGATGACATCGAAGGGAATGCGAAGAGGAAAATGGCTCGCATTCAGATTAAAAATTATAAGGCAGAAAACATTGCAGTAATAATGAGAAACTAGATGGTATTTTGAGAAAAATAGATTGGCTATAAAAATAGATAGAAATTGAGAGCAAATCGGTGGAGTATTGAAGAATTTTATATTTTGACGAATGTTATGAAGGGAAGTACGAAATAATTATTGCTCATTCAGTAGTGCGTTTCTTATCTGCAACTGAGAATACGAATGTATGTATTTGTAATTTTGGATAGATTGTCTAGTTTAATTCCCACACTTGGGGGTAACAGAGATGTGTGACGAACATGACGTATTCCATTCAACGCAACTAGCTAACTGGGCCTGCCTGAGCTTTTCTTCGTCACACAGCTGTAGAAACTGAGACGATTTTCAAACGAAAGCTACAATTCTATTTTTGCCTCGACAGGGAATCGAATCAGGAATCACACCATGGGAAGCCATGCAGTACGCTGCCATTGAGCCATCCTAGAGGAGCAGAAGACAATACAAACTAATGCAACATTTACAAATAAATGAATCTTCTCTAGTTAATGCGAAGAGTCAACATTCTGCGTGGGGAGTCATATGCTTCGATATCGTTTCTCCCGGACATCATGGGCGGGATTACTGTGCGTTCTTCCAAGTCTTCAGAATATGAAATTGAATATTCGCATATCATTTTAAATAAACAATAAATGAGAACGTATTTTAGGCAAACGACGGTGTTGACAGCGTCTCCGAAAACTTTGTTTACGAGTGCCCTCACGTCCCAGGCCGCGCGCCCGGTTTGCCTGCCTGTGCAGCAGTTTGCGGAATCGCTCCAGACTTTTCCCGAAATCCTGACACCGGTCGTACCGCTTTCGGAGGCCGGAGCCGCAGTCACGGCCGTCGGGACAGGACGTCGGCAGGTTATATAATCCTGGAATGCTAACATAAACACTGGAATATCCTGTCCACGACCTGCGCACGGCTCTGACGCTAAGGCGCGCCGAGTGGCTTTCTTGTTCGAGGCCCCGCCTGGCGGTTATGACATCTTGACAAGATTCCGCCATCCGATGAACTCCAATTAGGAGTATGCGCTGAGCCCGCGGAAGGAAAACTCGTCTAGGCTGCATTTACCTCAAGGACTACTTAGCCTCCGAAAGCGAACATACTCACATACATCTGATTCAGACACACGGTTAATGTGCAAGAAACTCGCTTGATTAATTAACTAATTTGATTTCAACTCAAATGTATTTGAAGGTGAATGCGAGGCACTTCATAATGCTAATAATGGTATTATTTGTATAAAACATTATTCTGTACAAATAATACATTTGACATTTGTTGAAATATCACTTTAAGTACAATTGTTGTGTCACTAAATTCACGTAAGACTTATTGCGAACGAGCTAATTGATACGTCGAGAAATTACGTCGATAGAATAACCTCGTCACTAGTTCTATTAGAGAAATGTTATTTTATTTTCAAATAAACCCCAATATGTAATAAATAATAATGAAGGAATTAAAAAATATTTTTTTCACATTTTTCTAACAATATAGAAAATAACTTTTAATAAATTATCCCGAAGTAGGGTATATCAGATAAGATGCAAAAATTATTCTTAAAATCAAATATACGAGTAGTTCAACTATGAACGTAAGATAAAAGTAAGGTTTTTGAAATTTTCTTAGCGCTCCTCGCACTACGCCCACCTCTCTACAGCCAACAACGTGTTTTTTAATTATTTTTTCGTGCCGTAAGTGTAGTGAATACTTTTTCACTGGGAGATTAGTGGATGTTTCTTTCGGCGGTGATCTTCCCCCGCTGAATGGCGAGATCCGACGCCGATCAAATAGCGGGGCATATCCCACCAGCGAAGTACCGCCCCAGCCGGGACAAGCTCTAAGCCCCGAGCGGTCTCCCGGCATGTGTGGTAGTGTAGTGAATGTTAGGGTAAGTGTGTATGTGTATAAGAGGTGAGGATAGGACAAGGAAGAGGAAGGAAATATCGCGCGCGGTCCGTGGCCCGTTTGTTAGTGTTCTGCTCCGGCATTCGCCTGGTGTTTGTCGGAGAAACGATGGAAAACTACCGATCAGAGCAGCCGGCCGCTAGAATTATCCTCCTGACAGCGACTGAGTTCAACGTAGCTGACAAGCTAGTGTAAAAAATCCTGAGGCCATCAGGACTCGAACCTTGCACCTCCCGGTCAGAGACACTGCAATGACATCACTTGATGCACTTAGCCACCACTATCGGTTGGTCTTTTTTTAAAAAAATTTATCGTGCCTGGTCACGAATTGTCACAGTAAAAATTAATTATTGTTAATTTTTCACAAAATAAATACAAAAGTTAATGCAACGTTCATGAAAGAAAATCAAATAAAAAATCGTGGGATGGTGGGTGGGGGCTGAGGAATGTTTCAAAAATCTTATGAGGAATGTTAGTCATAAATGAACTCCCCATATGTCATTTGATTTTAGGGAAGTTTTTATCTTCTTATCCGTGGGGAGCCTGTATTTCATCGTCGTTGAAAAGTGTTTTTCTTTGAAATGTGAGTTGCTGTGAGTTGATGGTATGGCGGCTGAGGAATTCGCCAATGACGGCGTTTAGCGTCTGTGGCCAATACTTAGGTGGTTAGCGTGCATCCTCTTAGGCTCGCAAGATTACGAGCGTCCTGAAGTGGTGACCATTGGTGGAGCTCTCGTTCCCATTTTAAGAAGATAAACCTCCGAGAACTCATTTTATTTTTTCAACATTCTGTTCCTCTGTCCTTATAACTAAAATGCAATAATATAACAAAAGGAATCAAATCAAGCTCTAGATAACCTCATGTTTTAGAAATGTGTAATGTAAGAAACACTCATCTTCCTGGAAAGATAGTGAATGTTTGAGGAGGTAAAAGTACACCACCACTTGTATCTACCTCCTCAATTTAGATATTTGGCCTTGTGTACAAACTTCGTAACTATTTGATTGTTTTTTCTGTCGAGACTTCTTTGATGACTGTTCTGTATGTTCTTTTCGTACAATCAGGTCTAGGAGATGAGCACTGTTATTTCACCGAAGTACATTATTTTGGCTCCTGTATCAAACTTTATACCATTATAGTTTTGATTACAAAATTACAATGCATTATATTAGTTTATTATTATTTATGATTAATTTAGGGTTCATTCTGGTGCAAGAGTTTCCCAGTTTCAATATTTTTAAAAACTGTGAGGGTGTTGCAAACTGCCAAAATTAACATGGGATTTTGTGAAGGGGACGAAATATGAGAGTTAGCTTTTACTAACAGTTCACGGCTCATTTTCGGCAATTCATGTGGTAGTTTGTTTCTGGTTTCAGGTATTATGTTCCCTAAATTAAGATGGTGATGCGAACATCAATGAAAATTTACATTGCCACCATTAACTTTAAACGAAACTGAAGAATGGCATTTTCCCCTTTCACAATTTATTTTCTAATGTAGTACATACACGTTAAATACAAACTTTAGATGTTTTTTGTTTCCATGAAACGGTTCGCTAACTTTCTGGAACTCGAACTATCGAAAGAAAGGAACATCTTTGCTCTTCGCAGTAGAAAATCAATCGGCTGGGTAATTTGCGAATACATCAGGCTCGAGGGACTTGCAGATATTGTTCTTTCTTCGTGGTATCGTCCTGAATTCCAGACATAATGCGACAATGAAAATATCCGAATCCTGATGATTCGAATTCCAGGATCTTCCATCACCGAATCCTGGAATCATACGATTCTGCAGCCAGAGCCATGTGAAGGCTTACGTGTTACAAGAGTTACGCCGTGTCAAAGGCAGTGCTGTCGACATTTCGATCATTATATCGTGGTCTTCTTCATTCTTCTTTTCACTCCAGCCTTGAAGATGACCGTGATATTGTGGCTGAAACGTCGGCATCACTGCCCTCGACCGACGTAGCGTCAACCGGACAGTCTAGAGCTTTTACAACACCCATTCCTGCCAGTTTTCCATAGGTCATGTAACCCAATGGATATCAATATGAACTCCAGGAAAACACTCATTAGGTAGATATACGTAGTCAGACGTTCGGACGTTTTTATCATTTTCAACTGCAGAAGACCACGACTTTTTTCTCTCATCTTACCACCGGACAACACCGAAAGCAAACCAAATCTGGTGATTTTCTACAAACTCCATCAGCGTTTCTAGTCAGAAGGTTCCCATGGAAAGGAACGCCAGCCTTTAGCGCCGGCATGCTTAAGGTCACCGTAAAAAAGTTCGTTGCGGACTCTAGTATAAAACATCGGCGCTTTGTACTACGTGATTATTATGCTTAATAAAGTATTGCTTCTTTGCGCAATGAAAGTGCACAGTGGCATGCCGAGCAGGGGACAACTTCCGTGCATTGAGCGACATTTAGCGGGACTCTATCGTACCGGTAGTGAAATGATTGAAAACAGAATGTAGATCGATAATCTAATGCGGATTTATCCAACGTTTGCAATAACGTTTCTTCATATTGAAAGTATTTCAAAAAGAAGTAGTGAACGCTTCAATTTTGTTTTAGAAGACACATCGAAGTAGAGAGATGTTTTACTTTCCTGTCGTTTGATAGAATATTTAATTTCGATTAATTAGCAGGGTACGCGGCGAGTCCATACATCAGTTTTCTGAGCTATGTGGATCAAAAATTCCTAGATTTGTCGGATGTCTCGACTGGTGGTTTCTGTGCTTTTCTCCGGTCATTTCCAGGAGTAATACCTTAAATAACAGTCCAAGGACCCAAAGCATACATTTTTTCCAACATCAATGCCTGGCGATGAACGTATTGTTCCCACATGCTCCTTTCCCTCATGAACTTCAATGAATTTTGTCCCTATTTGGTAAGCAACTCATCGTGGTGTAGTGTACGACAGGTACACCTTCTGAATCAAGGAGATTACTATCATCTATCAAACACCAGAACAAAATGAGTCGTCTACTAGTGAGAGGCAAATGTCAAATGTGTAATTTCATTACATGAGATGACCACGTTCGTACCAATAAACGTCCTAGCAATGTTTGATGTCTATTTTTAAACACTCTGAAACATCAGTTAAGATGAGGTGACAAAATATGTTCCTCTACATTGATGTCAGTTTTTTGTCCGCTGATGCCCAATACGTCTACACGTACTCAGTTTTATTGATTATTCCGTTTGGTATAAGTACCGCTGTGTCCTGTACCCGAAAACCAAAACGAAGATTTCAATTCACATGAAACGATGATGATCAGTTCGTCTATCCCACAACAATTTATCCGTACCGGGATCTAACTTCAAACGTTGTAGGGCACGTTAACATCTGAAATGACGGTGGCAGCCATTGTCTGTGACGCGACTCGGGACGGTGCAACACGTACGGCGGTCCGTCCTTTGGTAAACAGCGCGCCTCACGTTCACATTTTTGTACCGGTTGTGTGTGCAATTAAAGGCGTGTACTCCTCGTATGACGGCACGCACGGATTGTGAGGCTGCGATGAAATGAGCCGCTGCGTGCCCTTGCCCTGCGTAAGATGTGAATGTACACATCTAATGAACCCCTGCTGCTCGTACTCCAACGTCTAGGCAGCAACTCAAAAGAAAGGGAAGAAATAAAACGTAAATTGTCGTATCTCTGAAAGTTCCTTCCGAGAATAATACAACTTCTGAGCAAATATGTCAGACAGCCTGCTTTCTGCCTATTCTCATTACGTTCTCCCTGACTGGTATGAGCTCTAATTGCAAATCGTTTGAAAATAGCATGTAAAATATTCCGTATCTCGAGACATTCTTAGGGAGTTATGTTACTTTTATTTGAAAACTGCCGTTGAATATGGAAGGAAAAAGCTGAAGACCTTTTATCTAATGTTTTTATTTTAAAGGAAGTCTTATTACGTTTCTTGTAGCTTTCAACTCTACTGAGTGCCAATGTTTTCCTAACTCAACACGCTACTTAAAATTGCTCACCTCGCTGTATTAACTTTCTAAAAATCTAAGAAATACCACGAGTTTCTTGCGGGTGGTTGTGTGTAGCACTGCACCATTTAAGTCTTCCAGACACTGATGAGAATTTCACGCTATCTAAAAACTCACGTTGAAAGGAGATGTTTCGTGAGTATTTTAAGTACACTTAGTTAACTAAGCGGATCTATTAACGTTACAATTTACGTTTATTGTATCTACTCCCAACTAACAATTATTTCTGAACACATTAACGCTTTAAGTCTACGAGAAGCTCTCCGCGCTTTTTCGCTAATAGTATGTTGAGTTACGTAACCATATCGAGGCAGTCATGCTTAGGCGACGTTCGAGAAAGATCAAGAACGCAAAGTGATTTTTGTTGAAACACAGACCAATGCACAGTGTGACACACGTCGAGCTTAGCAAATTCAGCCATAGTACAAGCTTTCGAAACGATGCACAAAATACCAAAACGAGAAGATGTGCAGAGGGCCACAGAAATTAACTACATTTTATACCGCTTCCGTACATAAGTTATCGATCATTTTATCACATTTGAGTGCATTACTCAATCTTTCTACCAGTTTTGAAATTATACATTTTTTATAACCCGATACGCTGTCGTATATGCAATCACAATGTTTCCAGATAATATTACATGCTTCATACATGGAATTTTAATTTGTTGTAAAGAATGTTTTATAAACGAATATAGACAAAAATCAAAGTAAATCTGATTGAAGAAAATTTCATTCATAGAAAATTAGATATATAAAGACTAAACATAATCGGGATGTGCCATTATTATCGTAGCGTGGAAAATTAAAATCTGTATAATTAATCTCATACTCAATCCCCATGTGTAGATGAAGAATACCTTTATACTATCCCCTTTCCTGGACAGATGTTCGCAGTGATTTTGATCGATTAATTTATTGGTTAGTGATTCCGGGATCGTCAACAGCCAAGGTCATAAGTCCCATTAGTGGAGTGCTTGTTTTCCCTTTGGAGGTGGCGGTAATTTCTCCCGCTGGATAGTGAGATTCAGTGCCGACCTACCTGTCAGCGGGTTTTCCCCAAAAAGTTATCTCCCATCAGAGGGGCACCGCCGCAGCCGGGATAAGCAAAACGCTTCGGACTGGTCTCTCAGAATGTATGGTAGTGTAGGACGTGTAAAGTTTAAGTGTAACTAAGGAGTGAGGAAGGAAAAGGGAGGGCAAAGAAGAGGAAGGAAAGATCGTGCGCGGTTAGTGGCCCGTTTTTTACGATACTTCTTCGCCTTCTTCGCTTGGTTATGATCGGAGAGGTTCAGATGGATATCGTGGTGATATGAGAAGCCAAATACCCTACAAACGCGTCGCTAAATCCCCATTCCCGTACGCGGGACTCGAATTCGCATCCCAAAGTGTCCTCATACTTGCCGTTGCTCCAACGATACACCACCAAAGCAGGGTAAATAAGGATATGTAGTTTGAGTACGAATTTTGTAACGCTGCGAACGCTCCCCAATGTGAATTACACAAGACAGTGGCTGACAAAGAATTACACGCTATTAACTAAATTGTTGTTAAACTACATGTTTCCAGAATTGCTTGTTCACTTGGACTTCGCGATGCTGATGGGAAAGCTGACGCTGTTTACATCAGAACTTCTACAGCTTCGCGTCCCACGTATGTCTAGAGTAGGAAGCAATCTTTGGGAGTAACTCACAATAAACTATTAAAAGAACAGAAAATATTGTGTGCAGAAACTAAATAATAATAAGAACAATCGTAACAATCGGCAATGTTCCGGAGTTGTTGACGTATCCAGACGTATTATTTTCATTACAACAGTATTCATACCATCCCATTTATGCCTTTCGTAGTTGCTTCCTAGTGAACATACAAGCATAAGTGGTGAGCAACTAGAAGGCACTGATTTGATGTAAACAACAGTAGTTCCTCACCCTGCCGTCGGCAAACCTCAAGTGAACAAGTAATAATTCCAAACACAAAGCAGCAGACGCTAAAGCGAGCTACCGGCACGCCGGGAAGGCAGGATCACTGTAACGAGGTGCTAACGCGTTAAGCAGTGAGCCTCGCACCTCGTGTACTGCGCCGGGGGACGGCTGGCGTGGAGGGGAGATGATCTCGCCGCCTCCACCGCGGCCGTGGTGGTTACGAGGACGTTAGGGCCTCGGCCGCCGCCGCCGTGCTGGGTCTCGCACCCCAATTATCTGCGCTCCGGGATCGTTCCGCTCCCGCCGTCGCCCCTGCTCCGCCCCCACCGCAACCACCGCTGCCGCCGCCGTTCCCGCCCCTGCTGCTCGTCGCCACCGCATGGACGACAGAGGCGGGAAGTTAGCGGCGGCCAAATGGCCGAATTATCGAGCGCGGCTCTTCCAATTAACGCTCCTGCCGCGTGCTATTCACGCAGGGGGGCTGGAGGATTTTATTCGTTGATTATTTCGTGCCTCCGTGCGCGTCATCTGCCGTGGTCATTTTCCCGTAAGTGTAGTGCATGTTTTATCACGGGAGAAGGCGGTGATCTTGCCCCGCTGGATGGCGAGATCTTGCGCAGACCTACATGTCGGTTGGCGGAGTTTTCCTCAACCGGGTATCTCCCACCAGTGGAGTACCACCCTGACAAACCAAGCTCCAAGCTCTCGACAGGTCTCCCGTCATGAGATAGTGTAGTGTATGAAAATGTATTGAGTGTAAGTAAGGGGTGATGATCGGTTAAGGAAGACGAAGAAAAGGTCGCGCGCGGTCCGTGGCCCGTTTGTTAGGGTACTGCTCCGGGATTCACCTGGTGTTGATCGGAGAAACTACAGAAAACTACCGATCAGAGCAGCTGGCCGCTAGAATACTCCTCCAGACTGCGACTGAATTCGATCTAGGTATCTAAATAGTGTCAAAAATCCTGCCGCCGTCCGGTCTCGAACCCTAGGACCTCCCGGTGAGAGGCACTGCAGTGGCATCCGTTGATGCTCTGAGGCTCCGGTGGAGGGGAAGGAGTTTTGCAACTGGAAATGCTGAGTGATAGGATTCTTCGGTCCATTCGCACCTTTGTAGTGGTTGTACAATATGAAGTGCCTCAGTGTTGTAAATCGTGCGTACATTGTCAGTAATTTCTACATTTAATGAAATGTACATTAAAGTAACTATCGTGAACGTACATTAAAATTAATTTACACGTGTTTATTAGGATACAAGCGCATCTGGATGACAGGTAGCTAAGTGCGTGTACCGACAGCGCTTCGGTCCGAAGGGTCGCGGATTCGAGTCGCGCCTTGGGCATGGTTATTTGTCCTTGTCTCTCATGTATGTGATGAGGCGAAGGGCCTCGCGTTCTGCTGAACCCAGATCACAGGAGCCCGCAAGTGTGTTGGTGTCATTGAAACATTATAAGAATATTTACAATGTGGCCTGCTGTCAATGATACTTCAAGTGCATTTTTTGGAATTATGTGGCTTATTTATTAAACAAGTGACCTGCAGCAGCAAAATTGCTTTTATTCCATGAATTACATTTAATTGAACTGCGATTGGGGCTGACTCGGATGCAGTTAATTGACAATAATAATAATAATAATAATAATAATAATAATAATAATAATAATAATAATAATAATAATAATAAAAGGGTACCGTACAAGACGAGGATGCAATAATCATACTATCACTAATATTAAGTATTATAAAAATTATTTCAACTCTATCATGATATACAATAATTATATGTTGGTGATACTAAAAATCAATATAAGCTACATAGACATTGGATACATTAGATTTTTTTAAAAAAGTGTATTGATTGCGTTCACTATACTTCACTGCACTGCACTGCACTGCACTGCACTGCACTGCACTGCACTGCACTGCACTGCACTGCACTGCACTGCACTGCACTACACTACACTACTTACACTACACTACACTTTCACCGCAATTCACAGCACTTACGTATTCATTTAAGATCTATTACTTAGTTTGTTCTAATTAATTTCTAAAACTTCGGACACTTAGAGAAAAGGCTTCGAAAGTTGCTGCTGATTAACTGCACCAATTTCTAATTGCTCCTCAATGTTGAAGAAACACACAGAAAATGGTACTCCTGAAAGCAGCACACACTGCCCAAGAACAACAAATAAAGTACTCTGGAGTAATACTTCAATAAATCAAATATTTGAAGAGAAACTCCTTACCAATACTGCAATAATGTTAGATAGAGTATATAAAGTACTGCATTTCTTTACACACCAATCACATAAATGTGTTGCTGTCCCATAACGCAACATGTGAATAAAAACTTTTTATTAGCAAGTGCCCTCTTCCTTGGAGCCGAGTTTCTAGGAATCTGATGCTAGACTCCTGTCACATCGCCGTATTTCGTTATGTTCTGCGTATTTGAAATTAGTACTATAGATTACGATTCTTAAAACTGTTCTAAAGTTTAAGTGATTCAAATTGTAATTCTACTTTTTTTAATTGTCAAAAACATACCGAAATCGTCCTGCAAGTACACAAGCTTCAACAATATGTTTAGATAAGTTCTATAAAGGAATGCATCTTTTGAAGTTGTACAGTAGAATCAGAAACTATGAGTTTCGTATCAGTACGGTGTAGATTACTGGGATTGAACCAAGATACTCAGAAAATATATGAGTTGTTTAATCTAAGGCAGAAAAAGAATTCAAGAGGATGTTTCAGACGTTTTCTTTGATGTGAAGTGTTTTGCGAACTTTATTCTACCACTCCCTCTCCTCCACTCCTGCAAACGCCATCTCTTCCTGCCACCTTTCCTCATATTTCCCTTTCGAGGTCACCGCCATCTCCCTCGCCACTCATGTCCCGTGTCCCTGCCCTCAACCACCCTTACCCTCTCTCGCCCCATCCTCCCTTCATTCTTCAGCCCCGTCCTTGCCCTAATACCTTCACAGTGCCTCATGCTTTCTCGTCACCCCTTCATCCTCCTTCTTTGTTTCTGCACTCACCCTTCTTCGCTCTGCCTCGCCCCTTCCCCATCATCGCTTCTTTCACCTGCTCCACTCCGGCCCTAGCCCACCCTCACAGTTCCCCGTTCCTTTTCCTCCATATCCCCTCCTACCACCCCGTTTCTGCCCTCGCTATTTCACTCTCCCTGCCCCGCTCCTTCACCCTCATTTTTCATCCTTCTGGCCCTCCCTGACTTTATCATTCATCATCGTGCCCCTTCCCTTCCCCCTCATCCGTTCATCCTCTTGCCCGTCCACACAACCTCCTTCCCCCTCCCCTCCCTTTCCCATCACCATCATCTCTTCCCTCACCTGCCTCCACCCTCCGCCACCTGCACCTACTCGTCCAGTGCCACCGCCCCCGCACCCCGCCGCGTGTCGCGGTGTTGGCGCAGCGCCGTCCGCTGTTGATCCGGTAGCGAGTGTTTCCGCGAGCGCCGGAAATACTCCCTCCGTTCCTGCTTTCATGCGCGTCACGCCACCGGCCACGCCCCCCGCGCATCCTCCGCCCCCACGCCCGCTGCCGCCGTCGCGCGTCCGGCCGGACCGGTTCTATTTTTTCCGTTATTTATCCCATTAAACATCGAATTGTTCGCGGGAATTTCCCTTGTCATATTTATATCGAAATTTTTGTAAATGTTTATCCGCCACGGACAGCAAACACGGCGATCGGCTCGCCGCGGGTCCGGTCGCCCGCGCCGGACCAGCGGCGAGGAGGGGGCGGGGCTCTTTCGTCGGTGGCGATGACTGCACTTCCGCCGCCGTCCCCTCCCCTGCCCGTCCCTCCCCGCCGCGGCCGTAGCGGACGTTCGCCAGCCACCCGCTCGCCCGCCAGCTCTCCCGTCTCTGTTCAAACGGTCCCGATGAAATGTCAACAGCCCCCCTGGCGCCCTCGGGCCCCGTGGCGAGCGCCGCGCCCCACTGCGCGTCGCACCACGCCGAGCTGCGCCGAGCCGCGCGGTCTCGAAACCGAGGGCCTTCACGGGCGACGCCTGGGGAAGCCACTGGGCTGGCGGCTGCAGGGTCAGTGGCGACGTTCCACTACACGAAGCGGCTATCGAAGCGGGTTCCGCACGCCGCCGCCCAGGTCGCTGACCGCAGCGCACCCCAACCTAACGTTGTTTTCCCACACACACCCGGCAGAGGTGGCTCAGGGCCTCAACTGATGCCACTCCAGCCCATCGGACCTCGAGGGGCTAGGTTCGAATTCCGACAGTGCCAGGATTTTCTATACTAGCTTGTCAGTTACGTCGAATTCAGTCGCTGTCAGGAGGAGAAATTTAGCGACCGGCTGCTCTGATCGGTAGTTTTCTGTGGATTCTCCGATCAAAACCAAGAGAAGGCCGGGGCAGTACCCTAACAAACGGGCTAAGGACCGCTCGTGATCTTTTCCTTTATCTTTCCTGTCCTACTCTCACCCCTTTCACCCACTTACACTGACATGCACTACACTAACACACATGCCGAGAGTCTAATCGGGAGCTTAGAGCTTGTCTGGGCTGGGGCGGTACCCCGCTGGTGGGAGATACCTTGTTGGTATCAAAGCCCTCAAGCCGTCGATAGGTCGGTGCCGGATCTCGACATCGAGCAGGGAAAGATTCCCAGAAATTACTAACAGTCAATCAATCAATCAATCAACCAATCTTCCTACATAGTTCCCATCAGGAGCCTTCACCCACTCGATTGTGATCCTTCGCAGGTCGCGTCGTAGAGACGCCCAGCCCCACACGCCGCGTTAAAAATGCTCAGTGTCCGCTCCTCACCTGTCAGGTGGCTGATGCTAGTGTCCTCTCTCCTTTCCACGTCTACCCGACATACGTACTCCATCCTGAGCTTTCGCGCACTCGATGGACACATTTAGTTGGTAATCTTGTGGGCATTTCCCCACGGCATACTATGACACTCGGATTACGCTCGTCATCACCCGGAATGCTGACAGCATCTTCCCCTATCCTAGCAACAGGCTGAGTTTAGCTGAGGCAGCCTCTGCAGCGACTCTATCCAGGATGTTTTAGGGTTCGTGTCCCGCCTCGCTATGTCGTACAAGTTGCACTTCACATTCTTCGGGTTGCTGGGGGCAGCAACCTCAAACGTTTCTAGATTCCCCACAAAAGCTGACGGCATCGTCACATTACACGGTGGGCTTCGACGATCGCTTATCGATCACCAGCCCCCAATGTGGTGACAGCAGTGTGCCCATCACCTAGCCACATTTCCCCATACGTTTCCCAGCGCGAGCTTCGGCTCATTTGATCACCACCCATGACCCAGCGTTTCGCTAAAGTCAAAGGAAACCATCGCGATTGCTGACAGGAGTGCCAGAATCATCTGGCGTCGATCAAGCCAAGTATGTAGTAATTGAATTATAATCGCAACAGCGGCTGCCAGATTGTTTTGACACTATACCTGTATTTAGTGGTCACCAAAATATACTACAGAAATAATACATATTATTAGGGGATTATTCCCCTATATAGGGAGCAGTTTCAAGCTGTTTAAAAATCTAATTTTCCACCCCAAAATGCTTTAATTTCTGTTATTATTTTGTATTTACACAGTTATTTTCATATAATTCAGTTGTGAAAACATTTTATGGTAAATACAAAAGTCTCTTTTAAAAAAAGGGCGAGGGAAGTGTGAGGGCTGAATGTGGGGAAATCACAGAATAATTACCTTGATTCCAACATACTTCACATGAAGTAAATTCAATGTTCGTGGCATCTCTGATTTTTTTTTCTGCTATAGCCTACATCGTGAATTTAACTCGGTCAAAGGTCTAATTCACAAATTCAGTGGAGTTACATTCCCCTCGGCCCGTATTGATAAGATGCAGTTGAAAACGACAATAAGAGAACTGCCAGTACGCCGGATTTTTCATTTCCGTACTACATTGTCACCATGATCAAACGTTTCCTTCTTCGCACGTGTTCTTAAGTTACCGTCTGAATCGCGTCAACGTCCCCACCACGAGCTTCGGCTCCACCACCACCACCTGCGTCATCATTATTCCATATTCAGCACATTCAACATCTCCTCTTCATCCTGCTAGGTCACCGTCTCTATCGCCGTCACTCGCACCTTCGCGTCGTGCTGCTGCTGCTTCCCACCGCCTTTACCTCGTCCTCCAGAGCCGGCGTCGCCGCCACCGTCGCTAGAGGCGCTCTGATTAGAAAAACTGGCCCCTCCAAGTGACGTTTTCTCATAGCCTCGGGGGCCATGGACGTCGCCTGCCTGGCCGCTGTCCCCGCTGTCCCAGCCACCGCCAACGCAACCGCCACTGCCGCCACCACCGTCACCACCGCCACCACCGCCACCGCCGTCACCGCCGCTACGGCCGCTACCATCGCCACTGCCTCCACCACCACCCCTGTTCCTACCGCAACTACCGCCACCACCGCTGTCAACGCTTCCACTCCCACCACCGCCACCATCACCACCGCCAGCGTCACCGCTACCGCCGCCACCACCACCACCATCACTACCGCCGTCGCCACCACTACCACTACCACCGTCGCCATCACCACCACCACTACCGCCGTCTCCACCACCACTACCTCCATTACCACTGATAGCCTCGCCCACCCGTCCGCCTGCGCGTGGCTACCACAACCGCTATCAACACTATCGCCGTCCCCACCACTCCCAACGCGATCAGCAACCGTTACCGCTGCCACCAGCCGTCCTACCACTACTACTGCCACTTCCACTGCTTATGCCACTACGTCCGCCACCATGGCCACCGTCTTCATCGTCACCGTCACCCTCACTTTCACCTTCTCCATCATCGCCATCGCCATCGCCGTCTCCGCCGCCGCCACTGCCAGCTCAGCGACTTCGCTACCTAAATAGGACGCATAAATATGCGGTGTCTCGACGACGCGACACCCCGCTTTACCGGCGTGATTAACGGCTATTGATTTTGAGTCGCGTCTTCCCTGGTGGGGGCACCGTAAATAGCCGAGGCGAAGGCTGTTTTCCACGGATCGTTCTCGCGGTGGTTGGTGAGGCTGCGGCATTCGTGCTGACAGTGGCTTCTGCGCTGGTTCTACGGTCGATTCCAGTGAATTATAATCAACGTCCCGTGGCCCGATACTAACAAATCATTTAGAACTTTATTTCGAACCGACAAAAATAAATGTAATATTTTTGAAACGTCTTCTCCAGCCCTAACAAGCATATTGCGAAGCGGCGAGTTGGTGTGGCGTTAATGTGGCTTTTGTTGGCCCAAGAGCGCCGCTGAGGTTGTAATTTCTTGGCCTTCGCGGGCTTTACGAGCAGCGCAAACTCATTGCACGTGGTGGCAATGCTGCAGCATATCTGATCACTTTTGCTCATCGAATTAACGTACAGACATATTTTCTCTCCCGATTTGGTAGTAACTTCTGGTAATTTGAGCTGCTGATTTTGGTTTCTTTTAAGTCGTGTACGCTGCGTAATATACTCGTAAATATCTCTGCCTATTTGAAACTTACAAACCGTAAGACATACACTGACTTGAGATTTTATAATAAAAGCAACATTCAGAACGAACAAAATATTTTTACAGGCTACAAATCATTGCACTAAAATTCATTTTACATTTTCCAATCCAATATATTCTTTAAAATATTTTCCATAACAATAAATATTTTACATTTTCATATCTAAATTGCAATTATTTGATGATTATCAAAATGTATATCATTCAGAACATATTATTGATAGTATCACTAAGTAATTTTATCTGAATTATAGTACTTAGATCTAGACAAATTTAAAAATTTAAGGAAGGTATTTTATATATTCCAGGTCTAAATTATGAACATTAAACAGGCAAATTCTTTTGTAACAAATTCGATAAAAGTCAATGTCACATTACTCACTAAATACTCTTATTGAAGTTCAGTTAAAAGCTTCAGTTACGTACTACTAACTGTTCGTATGATTATGAAAAACGTTTGTTCTACCGGAACAGAATAATTGAACTAATTCAACTGTTTCTTGAAGAACACTTGAAGTTATCGAATAGGTGATCCTAGCTCTGGATTACAGCCTTGAATTAGGCGACGAACCTACTTTAGGTTTCATGCTCCAGAGCAAAAACACACCGACATGTGGTCAGGTACAATAAACTTGGCCCAAGACAAGAGACAAGTCTCAGGAAGAAAAAAGATAATCAGTAGATCTCCAACTGCATTTCGCACGGACAGATGGGCCTGTCACCCTTCCACGACACGAGATCGCAGACTGCATCTCGTAGAGGACCAACAGAGGACAAGGCTAAGGATGTTACCGTATATTATTCTACATCATATATGGTATTTCGAAAGACAACAAAATACCGATACGTGAATATTATTGAAACTCAAAAATCGATACGTCGAATAACGATTGTAATGTTTACATGATTTCTAAAACAGAAAATCACACATATGTGATTTCGTAATTTAAAGTGTATTCGTGATACTTTAAATAAATTATAATTATGCATTTATATTTACAAATTAATTTCATCAAAACTTTTGTATCATTTTCATAATTACCTTATATGATATATATATATATATATATATATATATATATATATATATATATATATATATATATATTACAAATAAATGACAAAAGAACCAATTTTCCGACAGTTAACAAGCTGTATTTAACGCTACAAGAGGAGGAAAAAGATGCGTTCAATATGTATATGAGATTATGAAGATTGATTTACAACATTTACAGCTGAATGTAATTTACATAATTTTTTAAGTGTTTCGAATCGGAACTTACATTTCAGTTTTAGAATTCACCCTATGAATCTCTAGTAAGATTCTCTAGACATTACAGCATAAATCTCTATATTGTACTATTTCCCCTTTTTCTTTATATAATTAAAGTTTTTAAAGAAAAATAACTATTGGAAAAATTAAAACACATTAAACGTAAAAGAATAGAGTTTGTAATAATACAGAATACACTGTATATAATAAAATAAAATACAATAATCTTACTGTCAATGACGATAAACAAAAACAAATCCGGGGTTCAACTAAATATTAACTTATTAACAAAAAAATAAAATCTGACGAAAGTAAACATACTATTATTTACCACGATCTACTATCTTCTTGCTTTCTTGGTGACAAATGGAAATAAAATATGTTAAAAAAATAATAAAATCCAATATAACCCTAACTTCAACAAAACAAACAATTTCACTGAAAAACAAAAACAAACGAAACACACTAAAGACATTAATTATAATCGGTCTCTTTTATCACTCCTCATCTTCCAAAAACAAACCTCAAGTTAATATATCCCGCTTTCCGCAAAATTGTTTTCTCTCTCCATTTATCATTTCCAATATTTTAATTTCGGGATACTTTCGACTTCCTTTAATGATGGTAGAATTCAATCATCATATCTTAATGGTGTCGCCCTGAGTATAACTTCTCCATGTATAGACAATCTTCATGTGAACATAATCCTTAACATTACTTTCAAAAATTGCCCATAATCTTCCTCGTTAGTCCATCAATAAAACGATTTACTTTTACTTTTTCTCACTTTAACGTTCTGACCATTTATCTTGTTGTTGATTACCTTCTTCTGCCTATTAGTTTCGTTGTCATGACATACATAAATCTATCTCGCATATTCTATGCCTTACTTATATAGTCTTCTTTTCCTTCAACTGACTTTGCCATTAATAACAAATTAATTTCAATATTGTCACAAATATCGATAAAAATTAACTATACTTTGATTATCGGAATTATCTTCATGTCGGGCATCAACGATGCAGTCGTAGTATTGCGATGAGTTTTACATTCTTTTTATTTTCTCTATCGGGAAAACAATAAAATGTATTTTACAGACTGCTTATCATTCATAAAACTGAACTTTTTTCTGCTAGACGCTTTTTTATAGGCCATGGCCTTTAAAGAACCTAGCCCCAACTGTAGCGAAAAAGAGTAATCTGTGATAAAACTATTTGTTTATGAACTTTATTTAGTAATTAAACTGTCGATTTATGTCGAGCTAGATTTTTCAATAAAGTTTCGTTTCAGATAAGGAATTTAAGTACACGCTTCTTCATTACATTAAATACAGTTGTTTTATACCTTCTATTCGGCTACAGAGCATTAAACTTTCACGTTGCAGATACGTAGGCAATAAATGACACATTACTAAAATCTAACTATTGTAAAGAGCATCAGAGACCATAACCTCAATTTTGATCGATTTTTTCGTTGTTTCTCTTGACCACAGAGGAAATGCTGAAATGATTTCTCTCTTTTCTTCTGGACAGTAAATGTAGCTGTCCACTCATACGTCACCTACAGCTTTAACGTGTTTCGCTGGCGGTTATGATCCACTCTGGAAAGCCTGGACAACCCTTAACGGAATCCGGACAAATAAAGGTGTTTATTTATTTTATTTTACGTCAAAAAACAGTTAAAAACTGCGTATGACGTGCTATGGGGAAAAGTGAATTGTGTGCACATTTTCAAAATTCTGTGATCCCTACACTAAGTCATATACTACTTAAATTTTGAATTTTTGAAAGGGAGAAAAACAAAACAAAAAACTCCCATGTAATAAAATCTATTTTCAAGGATAAACAAGCAATAAAATTTTGAATTTTGAAAGGGAGAAAAAAAAACAAAAAAACTCCCATGTAAAAAAATCTATTTTCAAGGGTAAATAAGCAATAAATTTTGAATTTTTGCAAGGGAGAAAAAAACAACAAAAAAAACTCCCATGTAATAAAATCTATTTTCAAAGATAAATAAGCAATAAATTTTGGCTCTTATTACTTCCTGCCGCGACAACATGGAAACGATAATTTATTTGAATAATTGTATTTCCCACTGAATTCTAGAAGACGTGCACAGAAAATGAAGTTACATTTATGTCCAGAAGCAAAACAAGGGGCCATCTCAGCATTTGCTCAATGGATCAGGGAAACTGGACGAAAAACCTGATCGAGATGGGGGTCATTGACCCGGAAGCTGTAGTACAATAGTTGTTACAGGTTGTTTATACTTATTTATACAGTCCAAATGGTAAATAATACATTATGTATCATTGTTAAAATTAATGTTACTTTTCTTGTGATGCTCAGTATAGTCTCTAATTGTATAGGAACAGTTATGCAGCAGAAACGATTTCACTTGGGATTTAAACTTTTCTATTGAATTTAATCGTTTAATGTCATCTGGCAAAGTGTTGTAAAATAATGTACATGTATTGTATGTGAATTTTTTGTAATGAGCTGTTGATACTGTCACCTGATGAATATGATTTCTACGTCGAGTGTTATAGTAATAGACTTCGGCATTTTCTGAAAAAATATTCCCGCCCTTGAGCAAGTCATTTTTTACAAAAACCACTGATTCGTAAATAAAAAGACACGGTAATGGTAGAATTCCTAGATTAATGAAGAGAGGCTTACATGAATCACATGGGTGGGATTTGGTTATTATTCGTACAATTCGTTTTTGTAATCTAAAAGTCTGGGAACTATAAGATGTATTTCCCCAGAATATTATGCCATATCTCAGGCGGGAATGAACATTCGCGAAGTATACACAACGAGCAGTATGAAGGCTGACTGAATTTGCAAGAATTCTGAACGCGTAGCATAATGAACTTAATTTTGTGTTCAATTCATTTAAATGGACGTTCCATTTAAGGTTTGACTGAATTGAGAGACCTAAAAATTTTGTTGCCTTAACATCAGTCAATGGTACACTGTTCATTTTCAATGGAGCACAGAATTGTTTATTTGAAATGGAAAACTGCATTAAAACCGTTTTCTTTTCGTTTACTATTAATTTGTTATTTCGGAACCAATTTGAAACATCTGATATTGTACTATTTACGGTTTCTTTATTGCAAAGGATGTTCGTATCATCCGCAAAGAGAACCGTTCTTCCGTTTCGAATCGTCGAGGGCATATCGTTTACGTAAAGTAGGAACAGAATAGGGCCTAAAATCGATCCTTGAGGAACTCCACATGCAATGGGCAAAGAGTCGGAAAGGTGCGTACGTAATGTTCCATCATTCCAGTAAGGTATTTCAACTCTCTGAGATCGTTGTTTAAGGTACGAACATAACCAATCTAGAGCAATACCACGAATTCCATATGAAGGTAATTTGGAAAGTAAAATGTCATGATCAATGACGTCAAAAGCTTTTGAGAGATCTAAAAATAATCCAATAGGTGCCTTGTTTTGATCCAATGATGAGGCGACATCTTTAAGAAAAGAAAATATAGCTGTTTCCGTTGATTTTGATTTTCTAAATCCATGTTGGCAATCTGAAAGCGCGTCGTGTTTAGTGAGAAAGGTTTCCATTCGTACGTAAAAAAGTCTCTCTAATATTTTTGAAAAAACTGATAGAAGAGAAATGGGCCGATAATTTTGAATTTCATTTTTGTTGCCTTTTTTGTTGCCTGTGCATGCAAGAACTGCCTATTCAAATTGAAACAAGATGAATCGGAGAAGAGTGACTGTAGGCTTCGCGGAAAACCATCTTTCATCCAGTTTGTGAATGTGAACTACGTATCTGCACCGGAAGCTTGTGTGATTTCTAGAAATCAAAGAAGGAAGAATAGCATGAATCGACTAAGTAGACACAAACATTTGATTACTTTTAACTATTTTAAAAATTATTTATACGTGTTCATATATACACTGTTTAGTTACTACAATCGTACTTACCTTAATGTTCCATGTAATATCCTTACGATGAATAATAAAGAATTACTTTTTTTAACGTTCAGTGAATAAAATAAAATAAACCATTTGTACAAGCTTATTTAACCACTAATCCAGTTAATGGAAGTTTTCTTTTTTCCGGAACTAGTTTGTTTTCTATTTCGCTGCTGTGTTGTCCCGTTTGTTTCTATTACAAAGTGGATTCGTCATTCGGGGCGTGCTGGTGACAAAGGGTTGTGAAGCGCCATTAACTTCGGCCAACGCGGTTGCGAATCTGTCCTCTAGCAGCAACGCCATTTCCTAATGAATGCGTTTTCATGGAATTTCACAATTAGGCCTTTCATAAACACCTGCCGAGCTGTTTTAATTCGCGCTTCAATTGAATGATAATTACTGTCCCTCCGCGCGGTTGTTACAACGCGTTGCAGCAAGTACGGCACAACGGAAATCCAACCGATTTTCATCAAATTTCGTATTCAAGTGTTTTATTCCAGATTATTCATTAATAAAATGAATAATGTTCAAATGATGCCATTATATTGGTAAACAACGCTACAGTTATTATTAACTTCGATAAATCGCTTTGCTTGGTAGCATATTTTGAACTAGTACGCTGAATACAAAGCGTAATTTCAAAGCTTGAGTGCAAAGAGTTGGGTCCTTTCATGTTCCAAGTATAACAGAAATTCTGTAAAGAAACAGAAACGATGGTGAAAAATAATATTTTTAAGAATTTTCTTCGATTCTAAAACATTGCTCATTGAAATAGATAATTTTTAGTAAAATAACATGTCATGTTAAGGCACCGTAAGATGATTGAGTTGTTTCGACTCCCTTATATCATTACATATTTATTCATTGACACTGCGGTTTGACATCGGAAAATACGCAGAATATAAAAAGGCCAAGATACCGGTTTCCTCTAAAATCAGGTGCCCAGCACTACTTTTAACTTTGAATTTTGTTATTTATAAGCTGGTAGTTTGATTTTACTTTTATATATTGTTTGATGGAGTATGAGAAAGATATTCTGCTCTGTTTTCCTCACCATGACTTCTTTTTATCCTACATACAAATAAACTACTTTTAAAGAATTCTAATAGCATTATCTTACCCATTTTTCGACAGTAGAACTCGTATTGTGTGGTCCTGGTAACGAAAAGTTGAATAAATCTTATTCCAGGTTGCCCCAAGTTACCCCCAGCGTGCCCCCAGGTTGCCCCCAGCGTGCCCCAGAATGCCTTCACACCGTGCCCGCAGCGTGCCCCCAGCGTGATTCCAGTGTGCCCCAAGCGTGACCCCAGGTTTTCCCCGTGCCCCCAGGTTGCCCCCCCCCGCCCCCAGCGTGCCCCTAGGTTGCCCCCGTGCCCCCAGCGTGCCCCCAGATTGCCCCCGTGCCTCCAGGTTACCCCCAGCGTGCCCCCAGGTTACCCCCAGCGTGCCCCCAGGTTACCCCCAGCGTGCCCCCAGGTTACCACCAGCGTGCCCCCAGCGTGCCCCCAGCGTGCCCCCAGGTTACCCCCAGCGTGCCCCTAGCGTGCCCCCAGGTTACCCCCAGCGTGCCCCCAGGTTACCCCAGCGTGCCCCCAGCGTGCCCCCAGGTTGTCCCCAGCGTGTCCCCAGCGTGCCCATGGCTTGCCCCCCGGGACCGCGGCCACCGTCACCGCAGCCGCCGTTGTCGCCACCGCCCCGCCCCAAGGACACGCGCTCATTTTTGCTCGCGCGGGCATATTTTCGCCGAGGAATGCTAACAGTCCAGGGGCGCCTCGCCCTCACGCGGCCACAGCGGCGCCCGTCACTCGCGCGTGGATAAGCCTCCGCGACAGGGCGCGGTTTCTTTGCGATTGTTACAAATGCTAACCTCGTTGAAATCGGACGTGGACGTCGGCGGAAACAGTTGGATTAAATACTAGAAAGGAAACGCGCGCCGTTTTTTCTAAGACCACTAGCCACGTCATACCACATTTTCTCGCAGCGCGCGCGCAGTCATGCTGTTTTAAGCAAATACACATTGTCCTTTATTGTATGTAGACTTAACGACTAGTCGCATAGAACTGAAATAAGTGTGGCTATTTAAATAAATGTTTTTAGTACTAGGTTTAGTACAAACTGGCAACTTTCAAGAATACCAATGAGAGGTCCTGAAAAATGTTTTTGAAACCTTCCAAACGTTTTACAAAGATATAGGAAAGTAATTTGTTTTTGGATGAATGCGTTCTAGAAGGACCATAGATTTTTCAGATCTATGGTTCACATGTTGACGTTTGTCCATACCCGGGAGCCTAGACGTATGATAAATACCATTCTACACAATTAAATTATGAACTTGCGAGAAGATAAAATAAGAAAAACGGGCGCTGAAAACAAGGTAGCATTTGAAAAAGAAACATGCCACAACACACACGCACGCGAGTCACCGTTCCTATGGCACCTTGCAATTGGTTAGCCTCTCCACTGAATTTTCACTTATTACGAGACAAATCTGTTGGGCAAAATAGAATCACAACTTTGAAATATTTTCGAGTATTTCCAATCGAGAACTTTATCATTCAGTATATAATTAAAAATTATGATAATAATTTGCAGGAAACTACGTTTTTAGCATAATTTGATGGCAAGTAAAGATGAAACATAAGCTGTATGTTAATTAGTTTTTTCTTAATAAAAGTTCCAATAATTCCTTTTTATAGACAGTCACAAACCCATTTATTAAAACAAAATTATTATTCCATTATAATGGTATCTTGAAACAAGAAACAGCGTGGCAACGTTTCAGAGGTCAAGCTTTGCCTCTATCATCAAGCTTTAAAACATTATGTCAACTAAAATAAGAAATTAAAGAATTAATATAAATAAAATAAAATAAATATTAAAAAATTAATATAAATAAATAAAACTTAACACTTACATTAAGATAAAACAAGTGTGTTTAACCATATAAGGAATTCACAATAAATTTACAATGTTGAGATGAATACATACTATACAAAGAATTGGTTGAAATATCGTGATGAAACTGACCTTGCAATTGTTTTATCTTAATGTAAGTGTTAATTTTTATTTATGTATATAAATTTTTAATATTTATTTTATTTTATTTATATTAATTCTTTAATTACTTATTTTAGTTGATATAATGGTTTAAGGTCTGATGATGGAGGCACAACTTGACCTCTGAAACGTTGCCACGCTGTTTCTTGTTTCAAGATACCATTGTAATGGAATAATCATTTTGTTTTAATAAATGGGTTTGTGACTGTGTATAGAAAGGAATTATTGGAACATTGATGACAAGTAACTGACTGTTAATAATTTCTTTATATTTTTATATAACCCAAATTACAATTACAAATTACAATAACAACATGAGTAGGTTTATTTTTTATTAAAGCTGTCAGCGGCTCTAATAATAAATTAATAATTTTTGCATGTTATCTAAATGAGTTGAGAAACAACGATAAAAGGGATATGAATTGTGACGAGCGTGTAAATTTCTCTGGCCCTTCTTGTGCATCATTCATTGTTCCTTGACATATAGCTTGTCATTAAGCTTTTTCAATGAAAGAAATGTAGTGTTTTGTGCTCATGAACTCGGAAGTCGAATCGAGTGTATTTAACTGATTGCATGAATCATAAGAAAATACGAGTCTTAAGAACATTAATCATGGGCTAGTTAGTTATAAATTACTGCGAGAGTGGTTTATATAGGGAACTCACAAAAACAAATATTGGTCTAGAAATGATAAGTTTCCACCAGTTTGAATTGAAATACCATTGCAAAAACAGAATTGCAAATATCAGAATACGACTGTAACGTTTTGTGAGTTGGGATATAGTAAGCAAATTACAAAATACTCGAGTCGTGAACACGAGATTTTTTCGTGATATTTGAATCTATCTGAAAATCTGTGCAGCATCCTCACCGTAGTGAACTAATTTACAAGCAATATATTATCTTTGGGTATTAAAGTAAATGTGGTGCATTCAAAGAAATGTTTTGGCCATTTAAAGTAGCAATATATTCCAAGATATGTAGTGTCGCAAATTTTATTTCATTTTTCTTAAAAAAGTAATTCTTGCCTATCAAACATACTCCAAACACGATTGCAATTCATTGAATTGACAGAAGATTTAGGGCTCTTGAACATAAATCTTTTAAATATATTTTTAATCTCAGACAGAATATTTAAAAAGTTGTAGAAGTATATGGAATCAAGTTTCTCAATACACGTCTCCTCTCAGTCACATTTCTAAAGCTATCACTTCCCCCAGCCAGTTCTTCCGTCCGGGCGTTCGTTTGTTCCCATTCTAAAAACAGGAACGCTTTTACAAAGCTGCATCACCAGCTCGTGGTTGAGTCGTAAAGCAGGCATGACAATTTTTTTTTCAAAAAGCTCATGTATTTTAGGATGTTTGAAAACATGAAAAGGAAAAGAATTGCATTTAATAATACTAGAATATTGAATTTTTGCTCTGCAAAGAGACTCTTCTGTCGATCAGGGCATGGCATCAACCGCGTACCCGAAGTTTCGGTTCGAGTGCGCAGCGGGATATTCGAAACGGTTAAGAGTGAAGCGCAACATTACGTATACCCTCAGCGTCCCTTCACACGAAGCCAAAAAGCAGCGCTTCCAAGTGGCGCGTCTGCTGACAAAGCATGGGTTTAATGGAGGTATTCACATGAGCGGCGCAGTGGCGTTGCTGTGGAACTGCTGTGGCGCACTAGCAGCACAGTTGCGCTTCCCCACCACCGACGGCAGAACACAATTGTAAATGGCAGCCTTCTCACCAGGCCACTCGTACGTGCTACACGGGTTAATGGAGGGGATACAAAGGTCTGAAAATTTTAGCGCATCCTCAGTGGAAGGTTCTTTTTTCTATGCTGCGCAGCCCTATGTTTACTAACAAATGTCCACATATGCATTGATTGATTGTTAGTGATTCTGGGCGCGTCAACAAAGGCCATTAGTCCCGTAAGTGTGGCGCGTGTTTCTCCTCTGGAGGTGGCAGTGATGTTGCCCGGATGGTGAGATCCGGTGCCGACCTAATATCAGCTAGCGGGTTTTCCCCAACCAGGTATCCCCACCTACGGGGCACCGCCCCAGCCAGGACAATCTCGCAGCTTCCGACAGGTCTCCCGGCATATGCGGTAGTGCAGTCCATGTTAGTGTAAGTGTGTATCAGTAAGGGGTGAGGATAGGACAAAGAAGAGGAAGGAAATATCGCGCGCGGTCCGTGGCCCGCTTTTTTAGGGTATGGCCCCAGAATTTGCCTGGTGTTGATCGCAGAAACCACGGAACACTACCATTCAGAAAAGCTGACCGCGAGAATTCTCCAGACAGCGACCTAGCTGACAAGTTAGTGTCGAAAATCCTGCCACCGTCGGGACTCGAACGTAGGACCTCCCGGTCAGAGGCACTGCAGTGAGGGCAATTGATGCCCTGAGCCACCTCTCCCGGTATGTGCATCGAACAATCCCATGGTTTTCAAGCTCTCCTCCCGCCTCAGAGGCGCAGTCTGCGGAGGGGCTAGCGACGAAAGGGGGCGTGGCGGGCGCGCGGGCGCCTCGCAGCCTGCGGAGCCTCGCGCTTGCGCCCGCGGACGAGGCCTCGTTTTTGCTCAGGAATGAGTTTCTTCACCCAGGCGGGCGGCGCTGGGCTGGGCCGGGCCGGGCCGCGCCGCGCCGGGCCGCGCCCCGCTGCCAGCCGCCGGCCACGGCCCTTGCCCCCGCCCCCGCTCCTCCCCTCACCCCCCTCGTCATCGCCTGCCCCTTCCCCCCTCGCCCCCGCGCCCGCCCCCCGCAGCTGCGTGTAACCTGTTGCTGCCGGCGACGGCGCCAGCCGCCCAGCGCGATCCCGCTGCCAAATCTCGCGACGTCTTGCGTTCGTTTCACACGGGACCGATTTTCCTTCAACGCCGTGGTAGATTTTGTGTTTTCTTCTGTGATGAGTAAGCTTGCTTTGCTGGTGTATCAGCGAATGGGACAGATTTTAGTTCTTGGGAAGATCGTAATTTCCCTATGAATAATGTAGTTTTGGCCGATCGTTATAGCAAGATTTGAAGAACGACGTACAGATCAGTGTAATATGTTTGAATTGCATGCATTGAGTCGAATATCCATTTTAGACGTCTGAAGCTCCTTTTTCAAGAGACTGTTTTTCCTTGAGTGCTGAAAAAATTGTATGTTATGTATTGTTATCTCTGCCGATATTTCTAATACTTATTGTATTGATACTTTAGTTTATGTTTTTCCTTATACGAGTACTGTTTCTGTTCAATCGATTAAATCGTGCAATACCTAAACTGCATCATCGGTGTAAACGTTATTATATTACTCGCTCTTTGGCAAGTCATATGGGTAACCTACTGTATTGCCAGAGAAAAAAATTACATTGTTTTCTAATTAATTAAATGCGTAAAAGAGATGTTAGAACATAAATATAAACATGGGAATATGTAATTTATCATATGTGCAGTCAGAAATGTTTCCTTATGAAGTAAAATTATATTAAATAATGTATATTATATTGAAATGTACTCAAATAAAGTATTATATTCAAATCCAGTGTACATGCCAATCATTAACCGAAACTTCCGATCCTTTATTTGGAGAATAGACCATTCCGTTGTTATTATCGATACCAAATCGATATCAATTCAAGTACAGTAAAATGGATTGGCCATAAAGGGATAACGATAACACATGATGACATTTTCAGGACATGAAATGAACCGGGAGGATACCGAGACCGGATTCGAAATGTTTCTACTTATGACCATTCTGTTTCTAGTTATGACCATACTGTTTCTAGTGGGAGCATTGAGAAAAATATTGACTAATGCGCGGAGACTTAAGGTGAGGAAATAGAGTATTCAAGAAGAGGTCACGAAAAGCCCACCTGCACTTAGATGTGATGAAATAAAGGCCAGGAGTCTCTCTTTGTTATCACTGGAACTGACGTTTACCTCAGGATAATGAGTGTTTCCTGACGGCAACAAGCGCCTTACACTTATATTCGTTTGATTTATTATTTTGTGTTTCCTGTTTATTATTCCTGATTGATAATTTTGTGTTCCTTAGCCCCGTAACTGTATTGCATTTTGCATCTCGGGAAGTGGTGGGATTTTGCGCCGTTGGAATGTGAAATTCGGCGCCGGTCTACACATCGGCACTCGGAGTTTTCTATCACACTCCCCCAGCGTGCCACCGCCTCAGCCACGACAAGCTCTAATCTCCCTACTGGTTTTCCATCATGTGTGGTAGTGAAATACATGTGTGTGTGTATGGGTGCGAGGAGAAGAGGAGAAATAGTAAGGAAGATCACGTGCAATCCATAGCTCTGCCAAACTATATGTTTGGGCTTGTGCACCTGTTATTGATTCACTGACCATGTAAAACTACCGACAAAAGTAGACGGACTCAAAAATTTCCCTCCAGTCAGTGGGTGAGTTCGACGCAGCTTTCGAGCTAGAGACGAAAAGCCACAACAATCAGGAGACGAGCACCTCCCGTGGAACGACATCGCAGAGGCAAAGGAAATTTACCAGGAGAGGTGGCTCAGGGCATCAATTGGTGCAGTGCCTCTGAACGGGAGGTCCTACGTTCCAATCCAGACGGTGGTTGGATTTTCGACATTAGCTTGTCAGCTAGGTCGAATTCAGTCGCTCTTTGGAGAATTCTAGCGGTCGGCTGCTCTGATCGGTAGTTTTCCGTGGTTTCTCCGATTAATACCAGACGATTGCCGCAGCAGTACCTTACCAAACGGGCCACGGACCTCGCGCGATCTTTCCTTCCCCTTTCTTGTCCTATCCTCACCGCTTACAAACACACTAACATGCACTACACTACCACACATTCCCGGAGACCAATTCCCGGAAGTTCAGAGCATGCTCTGGCTGGGGCGGTGACCCGCTAGTGGGAGATATCTGGTCGGGGAAATCTCCGCTAGTCGACAGTAGGTCGGTGCCGACTCTCGCCATCCAGCGGGGGAATATCACCGCCACCTCCCGAGCAAAACGTCCACTACATTTACGAGACTAAAGACCTCAGTAGTTGACGTGCCCGGAATCATTAGCAAGCAATCCGCAAAGGAAATTTGCGACAAAGCTGAAAGCATTAATATGTAAAAGTACAGATGTATTTGTTTCTCTAAAAGCGATATTGATTGTAAGAAGTCCAATAAATTATTTTAGAAAATTGAAAGACACAAAAATCTGTCAACTGATCATTTGAACAATTTCATTCATATTTTAGTATCTCCTTTTGCATGTCTAGAATGTGAAAAGGCACCTCGCTCATTTCGCAGCCACATGTGCGGTAAAGCAAACATCGAATTCGCCGTAACTAATATAATCAAAAAAGGAGACGGTATCAAAAACACGCCACCACCATGACTTCTACGAAGGCACCACACAGAGCAGCACATATGGAAATAAGAACAGCAAAATGTATATTCCAGTATTCCTCTCATCACAAAGAGCTCTTTCAGCTCATTACAACATATTACCTCTTCACAGCACGCTGTGCATACACACACATTTGGTTTCCACCACTTCCGACCCCGCTAGTGGCGGCAAGGCAAAATCCGCGGATCGAAAAATTCGACGCGCGAAAGATTCGGCATCAAACCGCCCGTGGGCGGAACGGGGGCGAGAGCGTGTGCGCGGGCGGGCGGGGGGCGGGGGGGGCGGGGGCGGGGCGGGTAACGGCGCGCACCAGCCACCGAGCGGGGCGGCGCGCGTTCACACCCGACTTGGCACACACACGCTCCGCCCGAGTTGCACCGCGCGCCCTTCCCCGACAAGTCATACGCAGTATTTTGTTCAAAGCGTCCGCGTATAACAACAGGGCTCACCTGCACATGGAATGATTTTTCCCCCGGTCGGAGGGATCCCAGTGTATGAACACACCGCGCCGGCGTACTGGGCCCGAAAATGCTGATGTGGAGAGACACAAAAGGGTAGTCAATGGAACGTCTCTATGAGAAATCATCTACAATAATTGGTGTAAAGGGAGTAAATTTGTAGCAAAGAGAGTATATTTATTAATATTTTCATTAGGAAGAATTTCGAAGTGAGAGTTACCTAAAAGGACGTTTATGTTTGTAATTGAGCCAAACAAGTTTTAATAGAGTAAATGCAAGTATAGGAGTTGAAGAATTTGGAAAATATTAGATATAATAACTCTGCGAATGCTTACCACCCCAAATCTTATCTGTATTACTAGATTAATTATATTGACTAAATAGTACGGAATGAGGTATGCCACGAGACGTTTTCCAGAGGAGCTTCGAAAAGCATTTCCCCAGCTTTTAATATTCCATACTCCATTGCACTTTGTAACCAACATTTAAAGATTCCCGGTTATTGCTTTCTTGACATTATCCAAGTATAAGTATATAAGTAACTATATTATAAGAATAAGTGTCCCAAAACAAGTGTCAAATGTTTGCGAAAAACTCGAACCCGTAAAGCGCAAGATTTCTTTCAGTTCCGTTTCAGTCGCAAGAGACTCCTCCATCTGGATTGGCTATAAATCTCGCGAAAATGAAAATTTCTGATTTTCTTCACTCGACGGCACCACAGTCTCAATATGAAACAATAGAAAACATCCAGAAACACGCCCTGACATTAACTATTGTTAAAATCGTCAACAGATGTGGCATGTGTTCACTGTTATTACTGAAGCCGGCGATCCCTGATCCTCCTTCATAATAATAATAATAATAATAATAATAATAATAATAATAATAATAATAAGAAGAAGAAGAAGAAGAAGAAGAAGAATAGTAAGAAGAAGAAGAAGAAGAAATTGACTTAATTGTGAGTTCCAGGTCATTTAATCTACTTTTCGTCTAACTTCATTAAATATTTACATTATTCTTAGTATTACAACAAAGATGGAGGAGATAAGTACGTTACCTTCATTTCTCAGAATGCAAATCAATTCACGGCAGGGCCATGCCGACGTGTTCTTTAAGCGTAACCTTCCTAAACAGGCGGGCGCTTGAAGGCCGAGGACAAGGCAAAATGGAGGCACTAAAAGTAAGATAAATAAAATCAATAGGAAAACAATGACAATTCAGTAATTAAAAATTTAAACAACATAAATATACAATGCAAATAAAAATCACATACATGTTAAATAGCTTCGTAGAAGTAGCATAGAAACACATTCAATATGGTAATTATCGAGAATTCAGGAAGCTCATTAACAGCACAGTTAGTCGAATCTAATGACTATAAATTAGTTCATTCCTTGTCGCTTTGTTTATGTGATTTTTGTGTAAATTCTGAAGAAGTGTTCTTAGCTCTTACAAACCCACCTTTACTAGTTCGATGTTACGCCTTCCCGCACACTTCGCTACTCGCTCCGCTCCCCTCCACTGCTCCCGCTCCTCTCCACGCCACTCCCCTGTGTGCTGGTTCCTCCTCGCGGAGCTCTGTCAGCGTAACGCGAAATTGAAACAGTTGAACCGAACCGAGCGCGAACTCATGGCTTCGGCGTACGCACAAGCCGATATAATTATGTTTCATGGCATTTTATGCAGGCTGATAAAGAGTCAAAAGACACGTAGCCCGTAATTACAGCTTCCCTCGAGGTGCGTTTTATATGCACTGTTTATAATGGCGCTATTGAAGACGAGTCATCCGTGATAAATGAATTACCCTGTGACACCGGAGTTAGATCTCTATATTTGCAATCAAGTGAGGCCGGGAGAGGCGGGCGGGGCGGGCGCCGGCGAATAGAGAGGCGGGGAGAAAGAGAGCGAATGCGGGCGGGCGGAAGGAGAGCCAGAGAGGGAAGAGCGAGGGAGAGAGGGGAGGGAGGGACCGTGGTGACGACCACTTTTGCTCCGTGGTTACGCTCGGCGGCACTTCCCAACGTGCATTCTACCTCCCTGATGATGTCGTTTGCATCGTAATTGGTTTTTAATGATGCTCAAAACGGGCTTTCGATCCGCCATTATGGTTTCGATGATACAAAAGTTTTCTTTTCATAATCGCATTCCGCCGGCGGAGAGCGCTCCGTGCTTGCACGTGGGGGCGCGGGGGCGTGGCTGCGGGAAGGGGGCGGGGCGGGGGCGGGGCTGGCGGGAGGGGGGATGAGTGTAAAGCAGCACGTGTGCGAGCTTTGGTGGCAACGCGCGGAGGCACTGGGGCCGGAAAATCGTTTTCGGCGTCTTACGAGCGCAGCGGTTTACATGGATGGGCACGATTGTGACTTAGTCGTCTTTACAGGTTACAACGTCATAGTTCTTCTCAAATCGCATACAAATTACATGCAAAATATACTAGTATACTACAAAACAAATTATTCGCCATAGTACGGTTTTCGAACATTTAGGAAACAACGCACGATAATTATAATAAAAAAGCATAAATAAAACAATTTCGTATAATTGCAACAAATTAAATATTTTAACAAAAACTGTCATAATGAATACTGCAATGACATAGTTCAGAAAATATAAATACATTGTACTATAGTTCTTAATGTAGCAGGAATACTCGTGTTTACCATACCAGAAATTTCGTGTTTACCATACTTTCAACGTTGCAGTTCGCCGGCCCGGTGGCCGAGATCGCTAAGGCAGTAGTGTCGTAGTGATCTCGGGCCGAAGGGTCGCGGGTTCGAATCCCGCCTCGGGCATGGATGTTTGTGTGTGTCTGTGTTATCCATAAGTGTTCTTCCTACAGTTTCCCCTACAGTTGAATCTACAGTAATAGTGGTCGCTAATGACCTTAGATGTTGATGCGACCTTAAATTACCAAAAAAAAAAAAAAATATTCTCGGAATAGGTGAATATTCATTAGATTGCGTTGCTTACAGTTAAATATTTACCACATCCTTGTTTTCTTTTTCCTACTTATGTCAATGATTTCTACATTTTACAAACATTTTATTGCTCGGAGTGGAAAAATTTGCATGGAGTTCTGTAAATCACAAGTACCTACGTGTGTTTCCATGGTTATGCATACATACATTATCTTTAGATAAAGGTATGTATATAACAATTGTTAAAAATAGATAAGTAATCGTTTACATTTTCTCAAAACGCCACCATTTCTCTGATCAAGATGTATAGATAATTAAGATGGATGTGAAAGGACAATTGATCACAGTATGTGACTCTCTTTACAAACTCGACGGTCCAATAGAGCAAATACAAGCGACTAACGTATACAGATATGTAACTTCGACTCGAACACCATGAACACATGTACTGCCTTCGCAGATTACATTGTATCGAATGTTTCAACATGATCATAATATATTATGGATGAACGTATTTACATGTGATTGTCGTCATTTGAATGAAACAGCATTCTAGCTTCAGTTATCACTCAATTCTGAATAATAAACATTAAAAAGAGTGTCATGTATAAATCTTCTCTCGAACTTTACGTTTTGATAGATTTATTGAATAAATATTGAGACAATGCAAAAACAATACCATGTATAAAGCAAAATGTGTAAAATTAATAAAACATTTGATGCGATAAGAGTAAGTATCTGATTTTCCGGAAAGACATAAGCAGTTACAGAAGAAAAAAACGAGAATCTAACGAATATTGCCGTATTAGACCGAATTCATTAGTTTGCGCTAATCTTCATTTTGTAGGTCTCAAAACTTATATTTTCTTCCAGTTACCATAGAAAAACGAAACTTAGGATATTTGGCAAACATTTTTAATTTTTCAAATTATGTTAACGTTCATTCCAAAAACGTTGTGATTGTTGAAAGGAGAAAATTGTTTTCTTCCCAATAAATTTATATTTTTTTCAATTAATACATTTTCATATTATTGAAATTTTGAGAATAGTGAGTCGCTACTAAACCAACTTTACACGGGTTGAAGCATTCTTGTCTTCGTCTCCTAAAATATGTACAAAATTGTCACGACATTGCTTTCAACGAGACAATTTTACTTTCATGTAAAATAGAAAGTATTGTAATTCTGAATCAGAAATAGGTGATTTGACGTGAAATATAGGCAATATCAAAATAATTGTTTTCTCAAAAACGTTTCCAATGTGTTTTTTTCTTGTTTGTGATACAGAACAGTAAAAAAGTTGGGCTGCTCTCATTTTCAGCCAACTCTGTTTTTTCGTAAAATGCAAAAAAGAATACTGTAAAAGTATAATATTGATGATATACTTTTTTGTCTTAAATGAAATCTGTTCAAAAAAATTAGATTACCATTTAATGTCGGGTACAATATTTTTGAAAAAAACGACTAGTCTTTGTGAAATTATTGCTTGATGTAACAGCAATTTAAATTTTTACATGAGACTGTAAAACGTATGGCTCTGAGATCTATATATAATATTCCCAATCACCTACTAGGCACTTTTGACAATTCGAGAGAAAAAAATTATATAACGTTAAAAGGAACACAAATAGTGAAGCCAAAAGTGGAACTGGAAATGACGATCCTTTCCACATCGGATGTTTGAGTGCTGTCTCCCTCTAATTATAATAATAAACCGAAACTTTCAAGACTTGTACAAATCCGATGGTAAATCATATTTATTCTTATTTTTAATCGTGCAAATTATTTTATTCAAAACTTTATTTTAAAAAATACGAATTTAGCTCATTACTTACATGATTATCCTATATTTTCAAGAGCACGATAATAAGAGTGCAACTTTAGTTGTTATGTACGTTACGACAACAACACACATATTTTCAAAATTAAAACTAAGGGTAATAATTACAATGAATTTGTCAATTAAAAATTATATCATTTCATTTGCGGGAGAGGAAAGCTACACAAAACATTCCGACATCTCTAATAAACGCATTTTTAAGAATTGTCGGCTGCGCCGTCGCTTTCGCGCCCCGGGGCCCCGCATCGCATGTCGTCGCGCGGCGCGCGTTAATATTTCCGCGCGGCGCGTATGGCACCGAGCGGCTGCTCGGCCGGCCGTTAGCGGGGCTGCGTTTTATGAGGTCGCAGCGTCCCGGCGCGGGCGCCGGCTGAATCCGGTTTGCGCGCCGCTCGCTTCGCAGCGGCCCACGTTGTCACCAAATGACGAAAACGTGGCCAAAACCTCCAATGTCTTCGATGTGAATGAACGTGATGAGTAGACATCGGTTTTTTAGGGAAATGCCTATTTTTTTCTAGAGAACTTATTTAAAGGCTGATAATATATGTCCACGAATCATGACAAATGATGACATATGACGAAGTTTTATGCTTATTTTTGCTTCTTTTAGCATAAATGCCTAATTTTTGCATAAATACCATTTTTAGGACTTTTTTTGCATTTTATTTATTATATTTATGTACAATGCTAAGATATCGAAAAATCGGCGATGGTCCAACGTGACCATTCATTACGAAACCTTAAATTCACGTCTTGAAATTTAAAATTACGAGAGAATTCCTGAAAGTATATCAACTGATTTTTCTCCATTTCCCTATTTCATGAATACCAGCCATGATCTGAGAACATGGACGTTTGACAATACACCGAGGGAACCGAAATTTTAAGTGGAAATAAACATAAACTTCCAGAAGGTTTCAGTGTTGCTAGTGTTTGACTGCTAAAATATATGCCAGTCACATTGTTCAGCTATCCTTCTCCGTATTTGATTTTGTCTCCCAGTCGACGCAAATTTGAAATTGTGATCCTTGAAAAGTGACTGGTACTCTGTATTACGGGTTAATGGAAACTCTTAAGAATAAAATGTAGAAGAGTTGTAAATATGTAAATCTAGTTTTACATTAAAATATACGAACTGGTTGTGCATTCAAGCTTACAAAATAATATAGACAAAAATTAAAATTTTTCCATTTTATTGTTTATGTAACTTATGATAGTGCATTTTCTCTCCTTATTCTTGACATTTCAGTGCTTTTTTAGGCGCCTAAAAGACGATTTTTAGTGCCTAAACATCCGATGTCTAGTGATGAATATTGGCAATCCTCAGAGCAAGCTTCGCTTGCAATGCATGACTGGGAATGTTAACGTTGTTCGTTCTGTTGTGTCAGAATCAACACGAATAATAATTTCATTCAAATTTGCTCAGGTTGAAAGTTTGCATGAAATTAGCAGGCACGTGTTATTAATTCATGCGATAGGCGACGGAGAATGTCCTAGAGATATCCTGCGTGCATGAATTGATTATTTGATGATTCCGGCCGCAACAACGGCTAAGATAATTAGTCGTGAAAGTGTAGTGCATGGTTTTATCGTGGAAAGAGGCGTTCATCTCTCTCCTCCGGATGGAGAGTTCGAATGTAGACCTACACGTTATGGGGTTTTCCCCAACCAAGGTAATTCCTATCACTGAGGCACCGCTCGAGCCGGGACAAGCTCAAAGCCCCTGACAGGTTTCCCAATATGTGTGGTAGTTTATGCTAGAAAGTTTAGGTGTGTGTAAGTGAGGGGTGAGTATACGACAAGACAGAGGAAGGAAAGATCGTACGCGACATGTGGCCCGTTTGTTAGGGTTCTGCACCGGCATTCATCTGGTGTAGATCTGAAAAACCACAGGAAACTACCGAACAGAGCAGCCGACCGATTCTCCTTGAGAAATTGTCTGAAATCGACCTAGTTATGCAGCAACAGCTGTTGAGGCTCGAAACCTAAGATTTCTCGGTCAGAGGCTCTGCTGTGACATCCATTGATGCCCAGCGCCACCTAATCCGGTGTCCGCGTGAAGAACCGTTTCGTAGTACGAAGAGAGTGAGATATATGGTCAGATTTGGCTGAAGAAAAGCTCTCGCAATTTCTGCGTGTTACTTTGGTTAGGGACAAGAGAGCGACAGCAGAGATGCTTGACAGTACACACAGTTAGCAAGATGAGAGAGCCGCGCTGCGAGGTTCGAATCTCGTGACTGCCCCCTCCCCTCATGGTGCGGACGTCACTAAGTTCGGTTGATTATTTCCTGTTTCCGGGCGCGGCAATTGCTAAGGTCATTAGTCCCGTAAGTGCAGTGCGTGTTTTTCCACGAGAGGTGGGATTGATCTTTCCCAGTTGGATGGTGAGATCTGGCGCTGACCTACCCGTTCACAGGCAAGTTTTCTCGAACCAGGCATCTCCCACCAGCGGGGCACCGCCCCAGCCGGGACAAGCTCAGAGTTCCCGACTGGTCCCTGACATGTGCGATAGTATAGTGCATGTAAGTGTAAGAATGTGGAAGTAAGGAGTGGGGATAGGAACAGATACGGGAAGGAAAGATCGCGCGCAGTCCATGGCTTGTTTGTACTGAGTACTCGTACGGCATTCTCCTGGGGTTGATAGTAGCAACAACGGAAAACTCTCCTTCTCACGAGTGCATTCGACCTATCTATTTAGCTAGTGCAAAATCCTGCCGTCGTGTGGACTCGAACGCTAGGACCTCCCAGTCAGAGGCAGAGCAGTGACATCTGTTGGTGCCCTGAGCCACTTAAACCGGTCTCATGTTCTGTTATCGCGCTGACAGGCAGTTCATGGTCAGCTGATGGTTTTCAGGAAAGTTCTAATTCGGGTTTTTGTGAATACATATATCCAGTCTGCGTCGTATTGCGTGTCTTGTACTACCGTGTATTATATTATTGTAACCGATGTGCGGTCGCGTGTGTTTTACTGGAAAACCTTCATTTTCGTCAAGAATAAAATTAAAGTCTTTATGTAATACGAAATATCTATGCTAGGGTTGGATGTAAGAAAAGTTGCGAAATGCTCAGACAGAACTAGTGGACGAAAATTTCAATCATAGTATTCTTAATATAATTTGTTGTAGGCTACTGCTGTCAATATTTTTTAAAAGCTTTTTTATTTACCTCGGTACGTATTCGAGAACGTGGCATGGCATTGTGATGGCTTGTGGGGGTGTGAAATACGAGTAAGAAATTGTTCCATCTAATTTCACCTCTATGTTTCAACCGTGATCAGTATTTCTTTCTTTCAGTCTTGTTCTCACGCAGATAAATGTTTCGAAATGGGAAGGAGGATTTTGTTGGCATTTCGTGACCTTTTCTTAGACTCACGAGTCGCCACTTACTGTGGTAATTATATCACTGTCTCCCTCCAACTTGAATTCACGCTTCGCTTCTGATGAAAAGTCTTCCTAAACATGTAGAAGGGAAGAGGCTTGTTCGTTTGGTGTAATCCCTATTACTCAATTTGCTTGGTTTGATTTTACTAAAGCAGCGTTTCGTATTGAGAAATGCATGCTAGTTTTTCTGTTTTATTTAAACGACAATGCTTGAAACAAAATGATCAAATATCATGCGGTGTTTTGTATGACTTTTAAGCTACTTGAAATTTATACATCATTACATTTACGAATATGCAAACTCTGTATTAGACTTTTCTCGAGAACGGATCTGTATTTAAAAGAATCAGTAAAAGTATGATTTCAACTCTTATTAATAAATACCAGTGGCAGATCGTGCACTTCTCTTAAGAGAAAACAAAGAAGTCATATACGTACATTAACTATTCGTACATTAACTATTCGGAATTAAACATATAACAAACAAATTATATGTGTCAACTGGCGATAGGGAAAGAAAGATCTATCGATGCGGTTTTCTCATTCACACGGGCACCAGCATCTCCGCCCACGGCCGTACACATTCTGGCCTCTCCAGCCGCATGCCTTCGCCCTCGTTCCGTGAAGCGTTGATATAGTTGACAGGGACACCTGTAGATAGCAGTGCACGAGAAAGAATATCTGTGTATGGTATTACACAGCTCCATTGAAAAACGTTTCTTCTTCTAGCCGCAGAAGCTGTGGGAGATATGACCGATAAGCAGACAGAGAAGGAAAGGTTGCTAGTTTCTTCTTAGAGCGATTAGGAATCGGTTTCGGGTCGCTTAAAAGCGCGAATTGTTTAAAACTTGATCAATGTTAATTCCTCAGAGCTCTCAACTAAAAAATGATGTATTTTCCTCAAACACGAAAGTTTTTGTTTCGAAAGATTTAGAAGAAAAGAAAATATGTCAGGAGGGCTTTGTTCCCTTCCCTCCTCCTTGAGACCACTCTGATAAATAATACCCTTATACTCAAACTTACTTTTTCTTTAGTCGCTACATGCGCAATAATCGCGTATGTCAAATTCACTGTGTACCTCAATCATCTGCCACAACGCACAGTACGTGCACGGTTTAACCTTCGACCTTCGCAACACATGCACCAAATCTTCTTCTAACAGTATTGATGACCAAAATGATGAACGAAACAAACGTTTATTTTCGACGTTTTGCCCACATTGTCCCCATTTGGTCGCAATGTGCTGGGATGGCGGCTGCAGTTGCCGGCCCGGTCCCCGCGCCCGTCCTAGCGAGGACAGTCGCGCTTCATCCCAACCGACCCCGTCCTCCCGGGTCAGCGCTTGGATCACGGCGGAAGAGTGCACACAGCGCGGGCGCGTGCGGCTGGCGTTGCACGGCGCCTGGTGCGCAAGCGGTGGAATTAACCCGCGGTCAATGTGACAAGCACCGAAAACCCGTTTGTTTTGGAAGGGATTTCAGCGATGTTTCACTGACTTGGTGGTTCAGGGCATCAACTGATGTCACTGCGGTCAATGTGGCAGCACCGAAAACCCGTTTATTTCGGAAGGGATTTCAGCGATGTTTCACTGACTTGGTGGTTCAGGGCATCAACTGATGTCACTGCAGTCAATGTGGCAGCACCGAAAACCCGTTTGTTTTGGAAGGGATTTCAGCGATGTTTCACTGACTTGGTGGTTCAGGGCATCAACTGATGTCACTGTGGTCAATGTGGCAACACCGAAAACCCGTTTGTTTTGGAAGGGATTTCAGCGATGTTTCACTGACTTGGTGGTTCAGGGCATCAACTGATGTCACTGCAGTGTCGCGGACTGAGAGGACTTTGGGTTCGAATCCCAACGACGCCAGGTTTTTCGACACTAGCTAGATAGCTAGGTCGAATTTAGCTGCTGTCTGGAGGAGAATTCTAGCAGCCGTCTGTTTAATCGGTAGCATTCCGTGGTTTTTCGGATCAACACTAGGCGAATGCCGGAGCAGTACCCTAACAAACGGGCTACGGATCGCGCGTGATTTTTTTTTAATTTAAGGTCGCATCAACATCGAAGTCATTAGCGACCACTATTGGAGTTAAAATTATGGTAACTATGAAGATGAAACGAAATAGTCACGATAAGCGGTGAAAGGACGAACACAAATACAACCATGCCCGAGGCGGGACTCATATCCGCGACGCTTCGGTCCAAGATCACTACGACACTACTGCCTTGGTGATTTCGACCACCGGGCCGGATAAGGCGTAATGTCTTCTTCCTTTTCCTTGTCCTATTTTCACCACTTACTTTCACACACTTTATAAACCTCTGTCAGGGGCCTGCCAGGCCTAGCAGGCTGCCAGTGTTCGATTTTGCGATTGATGAACGACCCCCAGCCAATTCCAGTCGCCCCTTGTCCTCACAGATGGCAGACCCCTAGGAGCTCTGCTGGCACAGCTTCATAAATACGACCCTTAGACTTACAATCCCTACATTTCCACGCATGTCGGAAGATCAATCATGAGCTTAGAGCGAGACCCGGCTAGAGGGATGCCTCGCTGGTGGGAGATGCATGGTTTTGAAAAACCTCGCCACCCGACGTTTAGAATGGCGCCCGATCTCGCCATCCGGGGGATGGTTTCCGCTACCTCACGTGACCAAAACATGCACTACACTTAACTAATGACCTTAGCAGTTGACGTACTCGGAAACACAATCTGTCAAGCAATCAATCGGCGGTGTAAATTATGCCAACAAGGACACTTTATTCGTGGGCAACTGTAAATGAACATTCAACAGATTTATGTTAATTTGGTTATGTAAATTCTATTAATTTATCCGCTACATCATCTACACGAACTTATCTTCTACCCCATTAGGTTCCTGTTTCCTCCAGTTCAGATACTAATTAGTTTTCGTCTTCCATTTCTTTTCTGTTCCTGCGGAAACTTTGGTAGGAAAACGAGAAAGAAAGGGAAGATGAGGAATATGAAATAGAGGAAGGCCAACATCACACAAGGATGATACAACTAAGAGGCGAAAGAGAGAAAAGAAAACTAGTGTTGCTACAACAGCACATGCATTCTGACATGTATAAAGGTTATGCAGTATTGTACTAGTACATTTTTTAATTTCGTCCAGGAAGACCCCAAACAATAGAGTCGGAACGTTGTAAACAAATTTAGTATAATGTAATGTAATGTAATAAAAAGTAAATTTCAATATCTCTTATTTTAGCATTTTAGTTATTATTTTTATTTGTTATTACATATTTATAGTTATTGAGATATTGAATAATTTTCGTAACCATATGTGTATTTATGTTCTCGGCATTGTGGGTCGACTCTCGAACTTTGCCGGTTGGTTAAGGGTATCCCGCATGCCTGGGCTTATTTTAATTCCCATGTTTGAGGGTAAGAGAGACCCGTGGCGAACATGACATATTTCCTTCACCGTAACTAGCAAACACCGCCTACCTGAGCTCTTCTTCTTCGTCACGCCGCTAAAGAAACAGAAACAATTTTAAAGAAAAGCTACAACTCTATTTTTGCATTGACCGGAAATCGAGCCCGGAATCACACCACGGGAAGCTATTACGCTACCCATGGTCCATCCTAGAGGCTTTTCGTTACCATATAAAATCATTTTTAAAAAAATATTTATGGTCGTGTCATCGGCGTCTGGAGGCGAACAAACGCCGGAGGAGGTCCCCTTTTCCTCTTCGCTTGGGTGCGCCTGTGGCATTGTGGAGTTCGATTTACGTTTGACGCTGTCACTCACCAGAGCCTCCAGCAGTCGCTCGCCCTCCGCCTCGCACCCATGCGCAAACGAGCGCTAACCACCAACCTGAAGAGCGTTCGGTGCCTGCGAGAAACTCCGACCGAGACCGGCCGCGCCCTAGCGCCTTGACACATCAGCTCAGGAAGCCTGCTTGATTTTCTATTTGATCGGTAATTTTCTCTTACAAATGTGTTAATTGTATGATATTCGTGCTTGGCATGTTCATTTGTTAATTGTATTTGAAACCGGAGTGCATCAACTAATGTCACTGCAGCGCCTTTGACCGGGAGGTCCTAGGTCGTAGGTCCGAGTCCTGACGGCGGCAGGATTTTCGACGTTAGCTTTTCAGCTAGGTCGAATTCAGTCGCGGTCTGGAGGAGAATTCTAGCGGCCGGCTGCTCTGATCGGTAGTTTTCCGTGGTTTTTCCGATCAACACCAGGCGAATGCCGGAGCTGTACCCTAACAAACGGGCCACGGACCACGCGCGATCTGTCCTTCCTCTTCCTCGTCCTATCCTCTCCCCTTACACACACACTTACACTAACATGCACTACACTACCACATATTCCGGGAGACCGGTCGGGAGCTTAGAGCTTGTCCCAGCTGGGGCGGTGCCCCGCTGGTGGGAGAGTCCTGGTTAGGAATAAACCCCACTAGCCGACAGTAGGTCGACGCCGGATCTCACCATCCAGCGGGGGTAGATCACAGCCATCTCCCGACAAAAACATGCACTACACTTACGGGACTAATGACCAACGCAGTTGACGCGCCCGGAAACACGAAAAAAATCAATTGTATTTGAAGAAATAAAAGAGGTCAACTTCGTCAACATCGTATTTGTATTGAGATAGCTTGCTATCGACGGCTTTACCGTCATCATCAGTCTCGCTGCTTTCGGCAAAAGTCGGTAGGCTTGCCGAAAGCAGCGAGACTGATGATGACGGCAAAGCCGTCGAAAGCCAGCTATCTCAAAAAAATACGATGTTGACGAAGATGACCTCTTTTATTTCTTTATATAAGAACGTCAACAACACCGAATCAGAATTTTTATAATTAATTGTCTTTGGCATTTTAGGGTCGGATTTATCCAGACCCGTATCCAGCATACATTTCGTGACGCTGAGCTTTCTTTTTATCTCACTACTACAGAAACTGAGACGATTCTTATAGAATGCTACAGCTCAAATTTTCCCACGATCGGGAATCGAAGTCGGCATTTCACCACGGAAAGCTAGCACGCTGTATATGAGCTACCCAAGGGGCAAGTGATAATTTGTTTGTATTAAATAAATTTTAGATCTGGACATCCTATGAGTGGTAAGAGATATTCTTTAACTTTGTATGATTGTGATGTTAAGAATATATATACTGGAATAGGAATTTAAAAATTGTTAAATATTGAAAAACATGAAAAATGTTATTCGCTAAAAATAGTGAAAAGAACGATAGTCTTGACGAATTTTTCTGCAAATGACTCCTACTACTACCTTGTAGGTTTTTCAAACTTTTTTTCCTGGATTGTACTCTGATAGGCAAGTTATGGCTTTAATTTATTTGTAAAATCGGTTTGATAATGTTACCAGGTAGTAGGGGATCTTCATTGAATTTCTACATATTTAAGTGTCGAGAACAATGATACTTTTTTCATTTTTCTTAAAACTTAATTTAGGATAATTCGTAAGGTATTTTTAAACCTGGAACCACGTTTTCCATATTGAGCACCAAATATTGACCTTAATTGTTTTGTACTTCAGAAAACAACAATCTGTTTTCAATATTCTGATGTTTACAATTAGCTTGATCTAATACTACGTTTGATCTATGCTTTTTTGCCATTTGTTTACGAGGCGTTGACGAGAAACCCAAAGAAGGCTCCGATCTTCCTTTTTAACGTTTCCGAAACATCACATGTTCAATACTTTCTTCCCCTCTCCCATCTCATTCTCAATTCTTGGTCATCAGATTTTCTCATTTCGCCGTAAAATTATCTGCACGTTGAGGAACTCACGTTCAATTTTCTTATTATCACAGTTTTCCAAGATGATCAACACATTTTGGTGTATCCCTTGTCATTTCTCAATCCCAACGCCTAGATTTAAGCTGGTCATACTTCCCCCGTAAAACATTTTCCTTTTCACATTGAATGTATAGAATTACGGCGACATGCGAATGACTTCTAGTATGCCTGGGATAGAATATAAAGTAGTACAACACATGCGAACTGTAATTGCTTACTGGACGAGAAGAATGGACAATTCTTCGAACATTAAAGACGTTTTGCTTCTTTCAGTTGGCCGCCTCTCTCCCAGGAGGCCAATCCGCTAACGCATGCTCAACACATTCTCGGCACTTTCCATTGATTGACTGACGTTTCCGAGTTTGTCAACTACTATGTCATTAGTGAGATTTGGTGCTGTCTGTCACGTCGGCTTGCAAGGTTTTCCTTTTCCAGGTTTCTCCCACTAGCGGCAAAGCCCCGGAAGGGGCAAGTTCTAAGCGCCCCTCTAATCTCCCGACATGTGTGGTAATATAGTGCATGTATATATGTATGTATGTGTGTGTGTGTGTGTGTGTAAGTGGTGAGAATACAGATAAGAGAATGGAAAGATCGTGAGCTGTGCATGGCCCTTTTTAGAGTACTACTCTGGCTTTCAGCTGGTGCTGATCGGAGAAACGACGGAAAACTACCGATCAGAGCAACCGGCTGCTAGAAAAATCCCCCAGACAGTGGCTGCTTTCGACCTAGCTAAGTAGTTAGTACCGAGCGAAGTGGCTCAGGGCGCAACGCGCTGACTTCGCAGTTGGGAGGCCCGGGTTCGATCCGTGGCAGGCCATCCTGATCGGGCTTTTCATGGTTTTCCTCAGTTCATACAGGCGAATGATGGGATGGTTCCAATAAGCCACGATCATTTCTCATCATCATATCACCTCACAATTCGCAGGCTGGCATCCGACTGCTTTGAATATCCTCGTGGATAAGGATCGCACGCGATCTAAATATTTCTACTACCACTATGTAGTTACTACCACAAATCCACCACTCGAACCCTCGGATCTCCCACTCACAGTCGCTGCAGAGTCTGTGGCAATACTTGCTCCTAGCTTAACTAAGCTGGTACACCTTTCCACTCCGCTTCCATTTCTAGGATTGATCCCCAAATCCCAACTGACTCTTTCCTCATCGAGGGAGACTCCAGCAGTACAGCGAGTTCGTTCCTCAGTTTCTTTAATGGAACGAGACGTAATCGTTGAAGGGGGATGCGACGAGCTAAGCGGAAGTGAAGACACTTCACCTCTCTACACTGCCAACGGTTCTTGAAGCGGGACAGGCCGCGCCCCACCCGCTGCTCAATAGAATGCAATGACAAACGCAAACGGAAAGACTTTCTTCCTATCAACTTTTCACAAGTCTTCACACAATTAACACTTTCTCGTATTTTAGGTATTTCTTTATTTGGTAAGGTGTTCAGCTGAAAATCCGCTCTTGTAGGATATAGTATACGCCTCTGTTAATCAGATGATGACTTTTGTCTCAAATTATGACAGGGGACGGTTTTCAATCTTAGGCTCAAATCAACGAAGCCACCTCTAAAAGAGAATTACGGAGAAGACAGCTCTTTTCCTTGATGTTCGTGGTTCAGAATTGAAGATCATAGGGAAAATATACATGTGTTTCTACAGCGTATATTTTCTCGTATTATTACTATTACGTAATGTTACAATATTTGAAACTTCTAACTTTAGAGATCACTTGAATAACTTGTATCCAAAGGGAGCACCAGAGGTTCGAAAAAAGCATATTTCTATTTTTTTTTAATAAAAAAATGAATATTTTTTGTCTTTGTATTGTGTATATTGTGTTCGTACCCTATAAAAAGTGAAAAAAATCACAAACTGGGGTTCGAATATGAGCCGTGCTGACGTATTACTACGCGCTCGCCCTACCGCTAATTATCGTGAAGGTCTCTTCGTTTATTGTGGTGTAATGAATATTTATAGTTGCGATTATTGTAACTCATTTTAATTCAAAATTTTGCAAAAACGACTAACATTTTCAAAACGTGTATATGAAATAATCCAAAGATATAATATTGAGAAATTGACGGCATTGTGAAAGTAATATTTACATTGGTTTAAATTTTAAAAAAATATACATTTTTTTTGTGCTTTTAAAATTATAGAGTAGATTCCTGAACCCTTCAACACCAGATACTTGCTCTGGTTATTTCATAATGAACTTCTTTACTTCCTTTTCCGCGCAGGATTCCATTTACTTTTTCTGTAGTAAAGAGACGCGTTTCATTTGTTGGAAACGGTACTGAAGAAATGGCATAATCAGGAAAAAAAGAAGAAAAAGTAAGAAAGAAAAATAATTCTGCTATAAGGTAATAATCACAATTGGGTATGAAATAGTTCTCTCACATTTTCCCCTCGAATTGCAATCCTGTTCATGTTCTCCTCTTTTCCCCCTGCTTGCTGGGATCCCCGTTTTCGTAGAATTTAACGAACGTGAGACCTACCTCGTCGTCCACTGCTCCGCGTTTTTCTCCCTTTTTTGTTTTCTTCCACGTTCCTTTTCATGGCGCTCGAGTTGGTCCTTTGAGAAAGACGTTTTAAACTCAAATACATTACGATTTACTGCGCATTTCACGTCCATAAACCTAATTGGTTTAGAAAATGGAATCTTTTACATTCCCCGACGCTCGTTACGAAGGTTGACTTTTATTTCCAAGGGCGCAATTTACATAGCGCTTGTGCCCGTAACTCCACTCTGCCGGCACGGGAGTGGCGGGGATGGCAGCAGAGGCGAGACCCGTCAGCGTGACTGGCGGGGGAGGGCGAGAGGCGAGAGCGTGGGGAATGTGCGTTAGAGAGAGCCTATGGGCGAAAATGAAAAGGAGTCATCAGGAAGGAACTAGAAGCACTGCAATGATAAAAGTATCGTGAAATATAATGGTGCATTTAAGTGTACTGGAAGAACGTATCAAGGACCCGCATGAAAATTAATGTACGAAAGGTGAATGTAGTATACTGAATGCTTACACATGAAAACCAGGTATACGTCTATGAACTCTCATATCCTTGGAAATGGAACTGATTTAAGAGTGACTGCTGGCAAAAGGTTAGCTGGGCAGAACGAGTTGGTTGAGTATTGATGGAAGAAAATGACAAAGAAATCAATGAAAACAGATAAGAAGCAAATCAGTTTTAAAATTATGTTGAATTTTATTAGTAGGTTATAAAATTCTTCGTATTTGGCTTTCTCGAAAATGTAAAATAAATTGCAGTTCGAATAATGAGTTTCTATTTAGTATTCACAAAAACTCAACCGCTAAATGTCCCTTTGAAAATCCACGGGTCTGGATCGAAGCTACACAATAGGAAGCGAGAGACCGATAAACCATCACAAGGAATAGAAATATTCCCACCTTTAATTATCTCATAAAACATCGTTAAATAGAATATAATGATGACAAAATTACCCATATTTGAGAATTGTGCCTTTCTTTCTTGCTTCATTAAGTCCAGTCCATAACTTAGGTGGTATTTAATTACGTTCAAACTTTACATCCTATATACCCCATTTCGATTATTTGAACAGTTTTCGTCCAGTTTCCATGATACATTGAGCAAATGCTTCATTTGCTTCTGGACATAAACGTAAATTCACTATGCGCACATTTTGTTGAACTCTCCTTTTGTCTGTAGTGGTTGCAGTAGGACTGAGGGTGAGTTACTATATTGTTAGCAATGCAGAAAAATCAAATCTGCAGTACGTTTACCGTTGCAAATAGGCTTTCTACAACTCTGGAACAAAATGTCTAGTTTGCCAAATGTAGCAAATCTCGCGCTTTTTAAAATATTTCTATTATTATTATTATTATTATTATTATTATTAAACTCTTATCATCTTTCAACTATTTATAGTTAAAATGTTGGGAAGAGATTCTTTAACTCAAGAAAGCGTGCGCAGATGATCTCCTCTCCCATACGTGACATACAGTTTTTACTCTATATCGACTAAATGAATACTGTAACTATACGCCCGTTTTGCTAAGATAGACGAAATGAATAAACTCTATCTAAGCGTTCAAATATTTAGCTATTGTGCCCACCTTTCCTTATTTGAAATATTCATAATTAATGTGATCCTTGCGATCAGTGTAAATAAAACCATAAAAACGAAAGTAATGAATGTCATTCAAGCGGGTTGAACCATTCATGATCAGTCCGAAGATAAATTTGATATATGGATCCACGTTCCGGTAGCTTTCCTGTGATCCTTGTGCACTTTAACTGAGTGTGGTTTTGTTAACATAAAATGAAATATATCTTCCTCTCGTTTATTTTGATCTTTGTTCCTAGTAAAATCAAATCTTTTGTTTTAATTCAGCTTTTTCTTCACAAAATGTTCATAGAAATTATGATCCACAGTAACGAAAGGCAAGTGCAATGAAATGCTGTATAGTGGATAAAAGCAAATAGTTATTAATGTTTATGTTTTTTAAAATGGAAAAATACATGTAAAACAGTGTAATGGATTGTGAACGACAGTAGCTGCAGTCGGTTAGAGTGAAATAACAGTTTCCCTACTAGGCAACAAGCTGCCAGTGTTTCAATTACCACTCGAAGAAAAAGAAGAAATACTCATACGTGTAAACAGTAGACAGGCAACATACGATGAAGCGAATTTCATTCCTCAGAAAATGCATTCATTCTAAAACTGATTCACTTTAAAACTCTTGACTTCAGCAGCAAAACTGCTCCTGAACAAAACCACTCGGTTTGGTTTCCTGACAGGTAGAACGAATGCTGTTAAAGAACAAATTAAATACACTCGTATAACACTCCAATAAATTAATATTTTATCACAAACAACCTTAGACAAATATTGCAATAGCATAGGACCATTCTATAACGTAGCAATAAATAGCAAATATTGTATTTCGTGGCGAGCGGAGTCTTTCCTGGAGCTTTCCTGTCGAAGACCGTCAACTGTGTCTAAAGCAGTGACGCACTTAGTACGCGTGTCCAGTCGGTACGCGCAGTAAAAGAGATTGCGGATTATGTAAGAACATATTTAGATTTTAAGTCAAAATCGAAACTGCTTTATGTTGTTTTTTTTATTTTTCGTGAATTCCTGGATAATTATTGAAACTATAGATACCTCTCACTTTACCGGAGGGTGCTTACTTTCCTTCCAATTTTTGTGCACGTTGGTAATTAGAACTACATTATAAATTGAAGTTAGAACCACAGAGAGCAAGTCAATTACCAGGATGTTAATGAGTTTTATTTTATGAATGTTTCGTGGGTGCTTAAATCCCGACCTCTTCAGGTACTAGAATCAATATCAACATTGTAAACACATCCAATATTATAGGCAGAGAAACTGAATTATTGTAATAATACATATCTAAACAAAATTCATTAAATGTAAAAAAATGTTGAAATTTGGAGTTAGCAATGAGCAACAGGAGTGCACAATAGCATGGAAGGCTTTTTGGTTGCGAGTGTCGGTAAGGTAAAGGTTTAAGGGGGCATCGACCTCTGGGGTCATTGGCGAGCGACAGTAAACGTTAAATTAATTAGTAATACAGATAACGTTGGGGGCATTGAATCCGAAACAGAGAGGCAAGGGCAAAGACGGCTGCGTAAACTGGGGGCATTGCAGTTTTGTAGAGGTTGACCACAGACTCCGGTTAATGGCCGAAACCTGAACCAACGCCGGGAGAGGGCAAACGCTGAAAGACCCGGCGATTTGGGCGGTGGCACGGACGCCTGGACGATTTGGGCGGGGGCACGGCGCCACGGACGCCTGAGTAAAGTCGGCGCCGTGGCGAAAAAGTGCTGTGTAAAATGTATAAAGTGAATATAGTGTAGTGTTAGTGGAGTGTAGTGTGGTGTGAACGTGTGAGTGAATGTGTTTGTAAATATAGAATAAGTATGACTGAGTGAGTGAATGAAAGAAAAAGAAAATGAAGAAACAATGAACAATCAAAAGAACTCTCCCATTTACTTTCAAAAATTGTATATTAAAACTAAAAGCCCAAAGAGGCATTGCATAGTTTTAAGTTAGGTTAAGATTAGTTATAATTCGTTTATTTAATACATCGCAGCTCCATAAACCGAAAGGTTGGAGCTATAAATGTAATCCCAAACTTGAATAAATTCCCGCCTCGCCAGGGCAACTGGCGAGGGGAAAATGAAAAAAAAGGGCGGTGGCAGAGGCTGGCGGATGCAGGGGTTAGCTAGGAGCGGGCGGGGTGGCGGCGGGTGGGGGCGAGGGGCGGGACGCTGGCGGAGAAGGATGGCTGACGCGTAGGAGCGGGGCGTGGCACCGTCCGTGGGAACAGGCCTACCGCGAGACGCTGCACGGCGCCGGCCACTCCGCACCCGCGGCCGACTTTCACGGGCACTCGTTAAGCCCGTTAGCCAAATTAGCGGCGGGCCGGAAACCGTTTATCTACGACAGTATCACCGACGAGAAACGCTAATTGTGTTTTGCCGCGAGTTTAGCAGCGAATATAATTTGTTCGTCATTCGCTTCGGTAATTGAAATGTAACGCCGGTATTTGTTCGTGATCAGCTTTCACAGGTTGAGCGAGCGGAAGGAATGCGACGGTGTTGAACGTAGTGTTTGCATTTTTTGTAGTAGCTTCCCCGCGTTCGCGTTCTGCTAGTTCTCTTCCGAGTAGATGGGAATTTTAGTGGTGTAGTTTCCTAAGCGCATTTCCAGAATTCAAATGAGCGGCGGAGGAAACAACGTTTTTCCATCCAATGGAGTTGTCTCGTTCTTTAAGAGCGGGTGCTTGGATTTATTTGTTTGGCTATTCAACAGTTTTCGATGAAGTTCGTTTACCTATCCAGCCGACCGAAAATTGCCATTAATGCCTGACGTAATCTCTCCAATTCCTCATTCCCATTTTCCTGATCAAAATTCAATTTTAATAACCATATATTTAACTGGCTTGAAACAAACTAGATATTAGTGCAGTTGATAATATTTTCAATTCCGGTACAATAGTTAGATTTGTTTGTTGAGAAAGATTGTCAGAATTTGCATTATTCTTTGGAATATTTTTATACAAAAAAGGTTCAAAGAAAAGGTAATATGGCAACTGATATTCGTAATAAGTGGAAGGACACTCAGTTTACTGTAGTAAATAATTTTTAATTTTATGTATTTTTCAGCAATATATTTCGAATTAAGAAACCAAGCACGCGTAATTAACTTCACGAGATCGCTTGCTATTAAATAATTGGTTTAAGTATCAGGATTGGGAGATCCTATAAGTCGCGTGTATTGAAGAAAATCTTGACCAACAAAATTGGATCATTCCCGAGTGTGCTTGCTTCTAAAATCTAACGAGCCCAAAGCGACCTCTCATTCCGACATTTCTCTTCCTTACATTTCTACACTAACGTACATTGGTGCAAGTAATCGAGTAACTGAGATGCATTGAAAAAAACACCTGAAAAATATTCGTTTAGGGACGCGGGAGTTCATTCCAAAGCCGTCTGCCGCAGGGCGAGCCCTGTCGAAAGCACGTAGCCGCTCACAGCATCCCAGGCCAAATGGAGGACTTTGGGCCTCTCCTCGAGGGAAGATAACGGCCGGCGTCCACTCATTGCCTATTACCTTCCCTGATTGGGTTGCAGGCCCTGGCGGCGGCGGCGGCGGCGGCGGCGGCGGCGCGGCTCGCTTGACGCCGCCGGCGAGCGTCGGCGCCTGGGCCAAGATTTATGGGAGGGGGGCGCACCTCCGAGCTCCTTCTGCTTGTCCCCCATGCGCGAGTGCGAATAAATCTGGACGGCCCGGGAGGTGGGGGGGGGCACGAGAGATGGGTGGATGTGAGAGAGGGGATGGGAGCGCCTCGCGCGAGGATCCTATGCATTAGAAGTAGAAAGAGGGGGTTCCCATCATTCGGAAATCTGGACCACGCTAGCACTCTTAATCCTCTCTCTGGAAACCTAATGTCCCAATGAATCTGCTAAAACAGATATAAGTTGATATTGATTTTATTTATTTCAATTCCTGATACCCAAGTTACCGCTTTCACCAAACATGGTCAATGAATACAGAAATGCTATTGATGATTGTGGGATAAATTCGGACTCATGAAGCAATGCTGGAAAGAAAGATGACAAAAACGGGACACCTTAAGAATACCCTTAAGAGAAACCGCTTTATGGAACATACATTCAGCGTGGAAATATCCGGGATTGACTCATAGTATCTATTTGGTGGAGAATGATGACAATGAAATGTTCGAATTAACTCTGGAAGTCTGCTTTAAATAGAACGTTTAGGTGTCGAAAAAGCTGTCAGAAATGCACAATCACAATAGAAACCATTGTTTTTTTCAGTTATGCAAGGTCTCTGTTTGGTTTTAATTTTATAACTAAGAATTTGACGTCGTATGAATATAATTTTTAATATGATGAACTCACATTTGCAGCAGTCAGATGAGGCTTCACATCAAGATTCGAGTGAATATTCAGTCGTTCATTCGAAGTATATAATTGCTCCATCCAAAATACTCCTACTCAGTTCAGTTGTTCCAAAATTCAAAGTAATTACCTATTATTCTTGTAAATTACTCGTAAATCCCTCAACCATATTCAATACTTCTTAGAATAAAAAAGCGTTTCGTTAATTATAAAAAGAAATATACAAAGTATATAACAAGATAATTCAGTTTTGGAATTTACACAAGACATAAGCCTGATGCTAATAAGAATCGCGAAGAGAAAATGTCGAATTGTGATGACTGGTGTTTTCTGAAACTGAAGTAATTAGAAAATATATTTATATTATTGTTCATGATTCCTTTAATTACAAATAATATAAGAAAATATATTTCTTCAATTTCTTGTCATTATTTTGAATAATCCACAAATTTAAAACTATAATATGAAGTGAACTGCTTATTTATTTACCTTGAGATCAGACCTATTACGTCTGAGATTAGCGAGTGAAACAGTTATGACGTTTTCTCCGAATAAATACATTAATTTATTTTTGTTCTTTTTGCAAAGCAGAAAAACTACCGAATCTGTACGGCTTAGAACATGTTATCTTAAAATTACAGACTAGAAAGTATTAATTTGTGCCCATTAAGAATTATATGAGAACGTGAGTGCCTAGCAATTGTTATCTTTTCTCGAATAAACTTTTATTGTTTCATGGAACACGTGAGACAAGGTCACGGAAAGCAATGTTCTACTGAATACAGGTAAAAGGAAAGTGCAACCGATTCTCTTACGTTTAGCTACAAACTTCAAATTCACTATATATAAAAAAACCTACCATAAACACTACGTAACTTCTTTCCTGCATGCACTGTTATTGTATGACTATACTTTGAAATTATAGGAGAGTTTATTAATTCAATTTCCACAACGGTGGGGAAATATTGTCGACAGCAATGTTGAGTTCAGTCTAACGTTTATACGCTTACTTTTACGTAAAGTTCGATATTATTATTAACAAATGCTCTAAGAAAGAAAATAAAACCGATTATTCTATGACCCAAAAGTACTGCATATGAATTAAAAAGTGAACTTCTATCCCTGAGCCAAATTTCAAATCTGGTTATTGTACTAGAACTAGGAATACATACGCTCGCAAATCTAGTACATGGTGACTGGGAAGTTCCATGGATTAAATCCCAACGCGGGATTTAACGCTAGTGGCGGATTTCCGGCACTAGCTATTCAGTTACGTCGAATTCTTCCGCTGTCTGGATGAGAATTCTAGCGGCCGGCTGCTCTGATCAGACGTTTCTGTAGTTTCTCGGATGAAGATCAGGCAAATTCCCCACCGCGATCGCGCAACCTTACCTTTCTTTAATATCCTTGTATCCCCTCCCCTTAAACACGCACGCACAAACCTACACACACACGCGCGCGCGCGCGCTCGCGCATACGCTTACATGCTTATATGTGACACATTACCACACATGAAAGTAGGCCAGTGACACATGAAAGGCTTAGAGATTATCCCAGCTGCGACGGGATCTCGGTGGGGGAGATATCTGTAGAGACAAATCCCTGCAAGCCGACGTGTAAGTGGAAGCAGGATCTCCCGTTCCGTCAAGGAAGAATCACCGCCACCTTTTGGGATATAGCATGCACTGCTCTTACACAGTAGTTGACGCTCTAAACCAACAAATGCACATTCACCCAGCACTACGATTGATTGATTTCTTCGTGTTTCCGGGCGCGTCAGCTGTTTGGCCAGTACTCCCGTGAGTGTAGTGCATGTTTTTTTTTCGGAAGATGGCGGATCTTCCCCCTCTGGATGGCGAGATTCGGCGCCGACCTACCGTCGGCTAGTGGGGTTTACCCTTAACCAGGACTCCCCATCAGGGGGGCACCGCCCCAGCCGGGACAAGCTCTAAGCTCCCAACCGGTCTCCCGGAATATGTAGTAGTGTAGTGCATGTTAGTGTAAGTTTGTATGTGAGGGGAGACGATAGGACAAGGAAGAGGAAGGACAGATCGTGCAGTCCGTGGCCCATTTGTTAGGGTACTGCTCCTACATTCGCCTGGTGTTGATCGGAGAAAGCACGGAAAACTACCGATCAGAGCAGCCGGACGCTAGAATTCTCCTCCAGACAGCGACTGAATTCGACCTAGCTGAAAAGCTCGTGTCGAAAATCCTGCCGCCGTCAGGACTCGAACCTAGGACCTCCCGGTCAGAGGCGCTGCAGCCCAGCACTACGAAATGACTATGACCAAAAGTATGGCAATGGTGACCGACAACGGCTGCACCTCTAAGCATCGAAACACAAGAAAAAACGGAAATATGTTTCTTCTGAATCCAACACGAGGAGGGAGAACACACGCACGTGTTCTCTCCCTCTCAGCTGTCAATACAACGTGGAAGCGACAGCTTCTGGGCGGGCCACATGCCGTCACCAAATCCCGTGAGGAGCGCGAGTGTGCTAGGCACCTGCCGGCACGAGCCGACCCGGCACGGCGGTGGCGTGGGCGGGGGCAAAGGTGGAGGCGAGGGCAGGAGTGCATCCGCTGACGAGCTCCGCGGTAGTCCCCAGCAAGCCGTCGCAGCCGCCACCACCACCTCCATCCGCCGCTACGCTATTCCTTTTCGAGGAACGCAGTCGCGTGCGCCACCGCCAGCAACGGCTTCCTCCCGGAAGACCACGACTCCCCGCAGGCACGCTCGCTTTAGGTCTGAGTTGAACGCTTTCAACCACCGTCCCAACATATACTGAAACTCTGGTTGATTCATTATTTGTGCGTCCGAGCGCGTCACCAACTATGGTCGTAAGTCCCGCCAGTGTAGTGCATGTTTGTAACAAGGGAGGTGGCGCTGTTCTTCCGCCGGTGGATGGTGAGATCCGGCGTCGACCTACACGTCGACATGCAGGGTATTCCTCGACCAGGTATCTCCCCCAGCCGGGACAGGCTTTAAGCTCACGATTGGTCTCCGAACATCTGTGGTAGTTTAGTGCATGTAAGTGTATATGTAAATAAGGTTAGGGCATGGAAGAGAAAGGAAAAATGGCGCGCGGTCCGTAGCCCGTTTGCTACGGTATTGCTCTGGTGCTCAATTGGTGTTGGTCAGACAAACAACAGAAAATACCGAACAGAGCAGCCGGCTAGTATTCTTCTTCAGACAGTGATTGAACTTGACCTAACTCTCTAGCTAGTGTCAAAAAGTTGGCCACATTCGGGACTGCAATACCAAAACCTCCTACTCAGAGGCACTGCTGTCACAGTTAATGCCCTAAGCCACCTCATTTCGTCTGAAGCACTAGTCGTATCTTTTGACATTATGATTTCCATGAAACTTATTTCGTCACTCCACCAGGAAAACCGCTACGTATAGTGAATGTTATGGGGGAACATAAAACATCCTCAAATAATTATTGTTTTTATCACGCGTTTAAATACATTAATACACTTCTTACAATGAAGATACGACTGACGTACAAATGAAGTAGTAACAATTCAAAGTGCAATTCTTTCTTATTTACTCTTTAAGATTTACGTAACTCTTTTCGCTTTGTAAGAGTGTACGTAACCGGATTTTCAGGCGCAATGACGATTTGCATTAGTAGCCTACCCTAATTTCCGTGTAAAAGTACGTGTTTTTAAAAATGTACAGTGGATTCACATCTTAGCCAAATCACATATTTTTCAGCAAAGGAACGACACAAGTAACGGGTAGATGCGATTGAGGCTGTTGTAGAGTCGGTTCATGGCCGCGAAATAGGAAATACAAACATAATCGTTAGCTTTTAGCACCCCATGTGTTACCAAATTTGAAATTGTCTACAACAGGGCGTATGTCGGAGATGGGCATTGAACATAGAAGGAAATTTCTAGAGCTCGGACTTAAATAACAACGTACTGTGGAGTGTTATTTTTGTTATTTTAGAGTTTACAACTTTGTGGTTACTTCTTGTTTATGCACATTGTTTATTTTACATTTGTTGAGTTTAAGAGGACAAAATCATATTTACAGATTGTCAGGTCATTGCTTTAAGTTAAGTACTTGGGCAGTTTTCTCAGCTACATTTAGAAACTCTTTTATTAGCAAACTTCTATATCTTATGTCACTTTCTTCGATTTTTCATAAATCATATGTTGGCGATGAACAGAATGTCAATTAGGTACCTTGGTATTGCGGTAGTAGTCCTTGTCCTGCGAGATCTTAGTGACTGCAATTTCTCAACTTTCTTGCGCCGATAGATTTATGGAGACAGCATTGCATCACGTAAAAGCAGTTTCTCCTATTTCTTTATGAACGGTCATTTGTTTCACTTAGTAATCGGCACTTGTTCGTTTAGGCTGTGAATGTGACACTTTGAAACATTTTGATAAATGAGGTGGAATCATCCAATGAGACTTATTGCAGATGCAGTTACGTTAATAATACTTTTATTGTAGTAGATTGTGCAGAAACATATACGATATTACAGCACGCACCAATACTTTTAATTGATGAATTTGGTGAACTTATTTCACACTGTAACATGTTCCTGTTTTGGACTTCTATCAACATTTAGCCAATCGCGAGCATACAAATAAAGAAATACATACGTATTTTCTTGCATATACTTGGTTTTTAATCTAACTTATTGGAATATTACTTTTTGCATTCAGGTTAATAAGCATTGTTTCTTGTGTTCGACTCGAAATTACAAATGAAATGTACCGAACCCGTCGAGCCAGAAAGTTATTAAATAGACTTCCTCCTAGGTTAAAAACTCATTGCTTTAAAGCACCGTTTTTGCGCCTTCATTTGAATCCATTATTTTTCACTACGTATCAACCAGTTATCACAATTACACCGACAACAATTTGTTGTGCACCTCAACCCCCTTAATTGAGCTCATTCGTTAAAAAGTCATTATAGTTGTATAAGTAGTTAGCGGTAAATCTCTTTAGTAGAAGCACTTGCATCTTAAAGCGTTGGCTAATCGACGAGGTGTACACATGCGAGCAACCTTGCCAGCGCTCGTTTGCGGCTAGTGTGTCGCGCTGCAGAGGTGACGCGACATTTCGAATACACTCATCTCGCAAGGGACCTACCTTGACGCATTTCGGAAGCAGCGGACAAAATCGAGTGCAATGTACTCAGCTGGAATGTTCCGTGGGTTTTTTGATTTTGTATCGTAATCATGACTGCAATGCATTACAGAATTCTAGGTGGACACATGAAAAGATTTGAAACATTCTAAATAATCACTCTTTTAAAAGAGAAAAAAGCTCAATGCTGGAACCCAACTGTCCAAATAACGTTCAAATAACTTCAAATAACGTCAAATAACGTTTTTGACAACCTGAGCTACGAAATGGGGGGAAGCGATCATCCAAAAATGTAATGGAACGTCCAAAAAGATTCATTGTGTAGATTACGACATAAAGCATGATTCCATCTTTATAAAATCTTTAGAAAACGCATCGTTACCGAGTGAAGCACGAAAGTAAAATGTATAGCTGAAAAACGAGTGGCGAACTGCATGTACTGTGGCGTACTTGCATATTGTGTTGATGGTATATTATTCATGGTTCAAAACCATCATCTTCCTTAGAGTGTTATTCAGGGAAGAGATATTTTTTAGTACAAGTATTTTACACTGACGTAATGATCTGCTTTTTCAAATGTAAAGTACGTATTTATTATTTCGTATTTTGTAATGTAATTGTTGGCATCAACGACACCTAACAAGCAATGAAAGTGTCGGAACTAATAGCCAATTGATTTCATCGGACCGATGTTCTTTCTTTTAGTCCGTAGCACTGTTGAATGTCTGCAGTGAAGTGGCACCAGGGAACAGCAAGCGCCGAAAACGAACGCGCTTTTATGTTGCGAGTGTTGAAAGACGAACGTCGGAATTGCGAGTAACAGCAGTCACCGTTACCGCACGCGAGGAATTTCTTGTTCTCTTGAGGCAGCATCGGTGTCGAGAAGATAGAGTATGACCAATGTCATTTGGTGGACAGAGTGGAGAGATGGTGCTTGTGGCGGATCTTGTTACAAGTGATCGTGAAGAAGTTTTGGAGGCAAGTGATCGTGGTAGTGGTGGAAATTGCAATGTTGCACGTAACGGTAAAATTAATAGTAAAAGGGAGGGGAATAGGTGTGGTCAATAAACGAGATTGAGAGTGATGACAGAAAAGGCATCCGTTGCTGCGAAGGTGCTCATTAACGGTTATAGTTGTGGTGCTGTTGGTGGCGGTGACGACGTTGATAATGATGGAGACGGAGAAACTCAGTAGTAGTGTAAAGGCTCTGGATTTTATTAGTGAGGAGTGTAGCTTTCGAGGCGTTAGTGTTGTTTGAGCTAATCGTGGTTTCGGTATAGTTGTGACAAAGAGACGTAAGAAGTATCATTGATACACTTGGTGATTGGACGAGAGACAGACTGCAGGTGGTAGTGGTAACTTGAAACATGTAATAGTACTGTTGGAGTAATGGCGATGACAAGGTTTGAGGTGGAATTTGTGGGTAGTGGTGGTGGCGGCAGAAGAGAACGTTGTTGAACACGTGCTGTGAAACTGTGTCAAACCACAAATGCATTACCTCACTGCCCGAGTGGGGCGTGTCGGAGTAGGCGAAAAGAAGTGCAACCTGATGGTGACGACCAGTTTGGTACTGTTATTCTATTTATAGGTCTATCCTTAAACGAGTTTGTTTCTCCCACAGGAGGATTGAGGAGGGCTCTTAGCTGAGTAAAATTCAGGCTACACACTTTCTCGGTTCCGCGACTCAAAAAAGGAATGGACCTTTATCATTCAAGTTGTGGAATTGTCGTAATTGTTACATATTTGCTTGAGTGAACATTTCGCTAAAGAGAGTTATATACCCTCCAAAGAACGCCACATCTTCATGCCTAACACGAAAATATGTTTTGGAGTATTGAAATAATATGGACGTAAAATATTCAACTGAGAAAGCAAGATACTCTTTTAATATTATTGTCATAATAACATTATTATTATTATTATTATTATAATTACACACAATAATTAACAATATTTACAAAATAATTATTATTAATACATTAGCTACTTGGTTGTCAGGGAGACGCCGCGTCCTAGGTACAGGTGTCTAGGATTTGGCGCCTCCGGACAGCCAAATAGCAACTGATTCTGGCCGCGGAAGCCTACTCTTTCATTCCTACTACACATTTTCTCACATGTACGAATGTATTTGGCGTGATATATCTTCCCCTCCCGTATAACGTTGTCTTATTGTAAAGTGATTTTGTAACAGAAAATGGTGCCACGGGCCACGCTGACGCAAGAGGACACGCCCACCGATGTGTAGAAAATAACTATTCTCCATATAGTTATTTCCTAGTATGATTCCTTACTATTAACGTGAAACGATGAATTTGAGAACGCAGTTAATACCGATTTTATGTAACCTACATATTAACTAGACTAAATATACCCATCGGTGCATACGTTAATTGCACTGCCATCATAAGCAGACTTTCAGCATCTGTCGAAAACTGAATACGTACTTAAGATTCTGAAGTTAAAGAACAACATCATGCAGAAACAATTGAGTAATGTTATCATCTGACACAAACATCAAGATTTTCTGAACCTTGGGAATCTCTATGAGTTAGCAGCCACGTTTATTGTAACCAGTTTTCTTAGTTTATTATCGGAGTATATTGTTGAATTCAAATCTAGGTGCGACATAACTTGATAGTTATTAATCTACCGCGTGCACCTTGTGAATATCAAAAAAAAAAAAATAAATGTAAAAATTGTGGATTAAACTAAAAATCCGCGTATGTACTAACATTTAAAACATATGGATGTCCCTCGCAAGTTTTACACGTTAGGGACTCCTAGGAATGATGTCATATGACGTTTGACCTCTCCCTAGTAAAGATATCTGGCGATAAATTGCTAGTTGTAGTCTTCGTAACATGGCGAAACTTGTGCGAGTGCCATCTGTGTCGATAAAGAAAGTTATATCTACTTCCAACCATTTGTTTTATCCTCTCATGTCACCGTTAAAGTGTACATTCAGCTCTTCGCTTCGCCGATGCAACCTTATCCAGTATCTATACCCATTTTTTACATATCTATGAACGAGGTAAAAGCAAATACGAATCATTAATATACATTATCTGCTTTTTCGTACCCTTTACTGGCAACTGTATTGCCGTCTTTTTCGAATGCTCATGTACATATCAATAACTTAGCAAGACTTTTTTTATCTTCTGACGGTAGATACTAAATATAAGAAAGATAATTTTGTTCACTGTATTAAATAACTATAGTACTCCATCTCCCTCCCTTTCTCATCTCATACTCCTACTCCCTCCCTCTCGCACCCTCCTTTTCTCACCTACCCACTCTCTCTCTCTCTCTCTCTCTCTCTCTCTCGAGAGAGAGAGAGAGAGAGAGAGAGAGAGAGATTTTTTGTAATATTTTCATATAATGCGAGAAAATATGATCATTTGTAGCACCACTATTTTAAATTTGGAGAGAATATTTTGTATGCTACAAATTTTAAACGAGGTAACACAACTCTTTAAACAGAGATGCAAAAATATTTTTAAGAACAATTAAAAAAGATAAATAAAAATTTAACATTAAAATATATTATGTGTTACGTATGTGCTTAAGTTTCATTTATATTAACCATTCTGCAATTAACTTTATATTGTTAAAATAAAGGAAAATCTAGACAACGTTGATTACAAATTCAACATTTCATGTTGTATTATTTGCCTTTTTCTTCACTAATCCATCAATTCCAAAGGTAGCGTTGTGGACAATTAACTTGATTCCACATCTTCTCGTATGTAAAATTGTTTATTAATCTGGTAACAATACGACCGTCACGACTTTAGTACTCGTACTTCAAACAGTAACTTAAAACATATCTTTCTATATCATACGTATGAGTTTTGTAGGACCAGCGAATAGGTCCATGGGGCGTTAAAACATCAATTTATAAATGATTAGACTATTTACAACCTTCATATTAAGAATGTCACGTGTTCTACATGAAACCATATGCATTAATTTCTAATGCAGGCAAAAATTGAAAGAAAACATTCCGCCTCCAGCAATATGGGTGGTGTCTATAGTTTCGTTAGATACCTGGAACTCGAAAAAAATTAAAAACAATGCAGCAGTTCGATTTTGACTGAAAAATGTAAATATTTGATAATGTTATTATTTATTATTAATTTCCTATACTGTACAAACAGACTTAATTTTCATACCCACTGCATAACTGCTTATGACTCAGCTGACGTTATGCAACTGCAGGAAAAGAATTCCCGCCATTAAATATTTGCTATTCCTGTGTTACGTTTTGGAACAGCAACTTCTTTTATTTTTCGCTATTTAAAAATATGAACTGTGGTGGTGTGTATACGTATATACTTTGGTAATGCAGAACCCGAGAAGAACCATATTTAAATTATTGTGGTTTAATTCGAGAGTATTTTATTCGTTTTTGAGCAGTTTTCGGAACCATTCTGTGTGGTTTCTTTTAGGACCATTTTTTGCTTCTGTAGACCTCTAGTTTTATTTATTTTCAATTACTGAACGCTAATACTAAGGTTCTTGTATTCATTGGGTCTTATTTATTTTTCCTAAGTCCATATATCCTAATGCAAGCCGTGACCTTACATTTATTTCCTGGCTTCACTAAAGAAATCTTTCTAGATCACGGAACAGTGTCTCGGGGGAATAGCGGATAAGACCAAAGACCAGTTTCACCGATGATTGATTGACTGTTAATGATTTCGGGCACGTCAACTGCTAAGATCATAACGCCTGTAAATGTACTGCATGTTTCTTTCCTCGTGGCGGTGGTCTTTCCCCACTGGATGGCGATATTTGGAGCCGACCTACAGTCAACTAGCGGGGTTTTCCCCAATTCATTGCAATGTAAAATGAAAGTATTATATTTGTTGTCCTTGGGCAGTGTGCATGCTACTTTTTGCAAAACCCTTTTGTGTTGTTTCATTCAGCAATTTTGCAACTGCAGGTCACTAATATACATAATGCATTATATGAACCGCCAACTTTTGAAATCACGTGCTATGAAGCCTATGCTTTTGCCATATACTATGAAGCCACGTGCTATGAAGCCATGTGCCATGAAGCCGCCACTTTTCAAGCCTATACTTAACTGATGATAAAATTCGGCCTCGGGGACGTTTCCGGTGAGCCATCCACCCGAATCCCAGCGCCAGCTGCCCTCGCAAACCCAGCCTCTCTGCAGAGATGCGGAGTCGGCGGCGGCGGCGGCGGCGGCGACGGGTGGCAGCCAAGTGGAGCAAGACGTTCATCCACGCGTGAAACTGCAGCGGCGCCCTCTCGTCCACAGCAACCACACCAGACGTCATCTCACGGCTCGTCCTCCACGGTGCACATGCACTCCGTTTGCGTGTGGTTTCTTCATCTCTGAGGGGTGTTACTGGGGAATAGTTACTCCAATAATCGTTCACCATGAGCTCGCGAAAGTTCGTCTCAGAGGGGACACGTCTTCAGAGGGGACACGATTAGGAATATGAGCCAAAATTTGTAGCTCATTTGCCGTTGCAAATAGGTTTTATTTCACTGGAGCGAATATTTCTTCTTAGCAAATTTTGCCAACAACGCTCATTGCTACCTTGTGCTATATTCATAACTTATAAGAACTTGAGCTAGGGATTCCAGAGCTCATGAAATAGTGCATTGAATAGATTGCCCTCCACACGTTTGAGTTTTTAAATGTTTATTGACGTAAAATAAATACCATCATTACCTATCATGTGATTCCATTAACATACTGTTACGTCGTCAGTTGGCAGCCTTGCTTCCGAACGTGCTAGCGGGTGTTGGAATGCTGGTGACCACAGAGGGACAAAGGGCGGCGCAAAAACAGGGCCAGCTGAAGAGGACCAGAATGACCTCCCAGGATGCGAAGGCGTGCATGCGTTGGCCGAGCGGTCAGCCTCACCCTCAAGGAGGCTGTGGGCGATCACGTGACCGCCAAAAATAAGCGAGCCGAGATACAGGAGAAAGACTTCGCTTTCGGTTTGCCGCGCGTGCGCTCGCAACTGCTACCCCGGAAGGAGGACATGGACTCCTCGTGACGGTGCGAGAGCATTGCACTGGATATCCGGGTAGCGGCGCCGTAAAGCATCTGGGTGGAGGATGCACTAGCCAGGGGATGGGGAGCAGGGAGCATGGGAGTAACGGAGGTAGTTAGCGAACATAACACCAGAGCTGTGGATAGTTGTAAAATCTTGTAAATAAACTGATTGTACATAGAGCTCGTGTCTCTGCATTCATTTCGCTACCAAGACGTCACAATACAGAGGTTTCATCAGTGCTCACCAATGAAATCGGTGATCACGTATATTTGGGGGGATGATACGAGGCGAAATAAACACAATTTGCTGTAGCTTTTTGCACCATTTAGACAGATTACTACATTTTCTTAATTTTTCCATCTTTTTCTTATTCTTCAGCAACTTTTTCTTCACTATTTTCTGCGATTTCAAATTATTGGGCAAAAAATATATTTTATCTCTTCTTGAATAGCTTTTTCAAATTTCATTTAATCAGAAGTCATAATATTTAATAAACCATAAAATATCTTTTAGGTAAACCACTAGTAATTTATATCCCAGGAACAATTGTTAATCTCCAGCTTTAAAGTCAAATTAAAATTTTCAACAGTGTTTCTGCAACAGTTTAACCTTTTCCTGTTGGATTTGTAAGTGCTACCCAGACAGGCAAATAAGGACATTTAACTGGGTGTGCAGAAATCCATTTGTCTGTGACCCGAGGAAAATGTCCTTGCCGTCGTGTCGCATACAAAAAGAGCACTGGCAGTGTTTGTGATTGACTGTTTTTTTTGTTTCCGGGCTCGTCAACTGCTTTGGTCATTAGTCCCGTTAGTTTAGTGCATGTTCTTTCTCGGGAGACGGCGGTGATCGTCCCTCGCTGGATGGCGAGATCCGGCGCCGACCTACCGTCGGCTAGTGGGGTTTTCCCCTAAACAGAACTTTCCCACCAGCGAGGCACCGCCCCAGCCGGGACAAGTTCTAAGCTTCCGACCGGTATCCCGAAATATGTGGTAGTGTAGTGCATGTTAGTGTAAATGTGTTTGTAAGGGGAGAGAAGAGGGCAAGGAAGGGGAAGGAAAGATCGCGCGCGGTCCGTGGCCCCTTTGTTAGGGTACTGATCCGGCATTCTCCTGGTGTTTATCGGAGAAACCACGGAAAACTACCGATCAGAGCATCCTGCCGCTAGAATTCTGAAAAGCTAGTGTTGAAAATTCTGCCGCCGTCAGGACTCGAACCTACAACCTCACGGTCAGAGCGCTGCAGGGATATCAGTCGATTCACTGAGCTACCGCTCCCGGTGGCACTGTTTGTGGATTTTGAGGGGAAAGGAGAGGGGAATCAGGGGAAGTTGCCTGTGCCCGCAAGAGCACTGAGGTTCAATCGCGGGCAAGTGCTCCTGCAGGCGAGGTTTGACGCGCGTGCGAAGGCCGATCTACTACGCGATCCTCTAGAAAAATAAGTTCAGTCACTACTGACAGTCGTTTAACAGTTTTTTATCTTCAGCAGTGCTGGATAAAGTCCTTTAAATCACCTCTGTTCCGGACTCTATAAAGAAGAAAAATTTGGTGCAAAATGATACGTACATTCTAGAAACTGAGATCATATTACTGTTTTGAAACTTATACAGTTGTTTCAGAAGCACCATTTTGTAGATATTTTCAGTACCTTTTTTCTCCTTTACAACCATAATTTGCACCTCAAAAACCTTTCCCTATCTATCACCAACAGCTTCAAGTTAATCACTCCCGCCTCATTTATCCTCACCGATCATCATCACCTCGATACTCATTTTGTCGCCATTTCCACCTTCACTCTTTCACCGCCACCGGCATCTTCGCCTCTTTTCTATTTTCTACCCCTGTCGCCACTTCTGGAGGCCCCTCTGACGTGACCATTTCATCGTTTCCTCGCGGCGCCGTTCCATTCTGTTCAACCACACCACGATCCAGTCGCCATCTTCACACATCTTTCCGTCATTTCCACGGCGCTTGCTGGCGTTACCTGCACAACTCGAACAGAACGTTCGGTGCTGTCGTCATTGTCGTCGCTTGCTGTAGTCTCGCCCAGGGCTCTAGGCTCCGCCCCCGACATTTCCCGGCATCTTTCCCAGCCATCCCCCTGGCCGACAGGGAGGCGTGCGTCCCCTTCGCACCCCATCCCCTTTCCTCTCCACCCTTTCGAAGATTACTTTTTATTTTTTCATCACAGTTCAACTCCTGCTAGCCTCCGGCGCTTCAGCCCTCACCGTATAGGAATAAATATAGACGGCGTCTCCGAAAGATTTTATATGGGTTACAATTTCGTGTGCTTTTGTTTCACTCCCCTGCTTCTCTCCGCCCTCCTGTCTTTCACATTAGTTCAGTTAATGTATAAATATTCATCGTGGGTCTGCCGCCACCCGTCGTGTGTGATGTATGTCGTGCATATGTGAGTGCGCGTGTGAGTCGGTTTTGAAAGATGCTTCGGAAGGGGGGAGAGGAGTCGAGAGATTGTGGTAGGCGACCATGGAGTCAGTCGAATCAGAGAGGTGTTGGTAGTCAATGGTAGAGTGGGGAAAGAAAGGAGAAAATTGAACATCGTAGTTTTGAAACTGGAACGGATGTAGGATTAATTAATTAATTTTGGAGCGGTAAATCATTGTACTGTGACAATTGCTTCAGCCACAATGGGATGTTAAATGATAGGGGATAAACGTGAAAGAGAAAAAAAAAAGAAACAACGAAGAACAAAGAGGGAAAAATGGCTCCAATGCGGAGAGTTGAATTTATACACTGCATTTAATTGTTGACTATAGTCATCGACACGAGCATGATATTTATAAAATTTAACCTCCTGTACAGGGACAAAGAGATTCAACGAGTGATTAGCATGAAAGGGTCAAAAACATTATAATAAGTCATAGCTAAAATTATTCATGGTCGGTGTGAGATAAGCAACATATTATCGTTATGCTGTAGATCGCTCAAGAATATGCCATTAGAATAATACGCACTTTAGAATATTGTGCAAAGATAGGAATTTGTATCTTTTTATTTTAGAAATAACGGCTTTATTTCTGTATAAGTTTTCATCATTCTCATGAAGCTCCTAAACTTGGACGTTAGACAAATGTTTTGCGACCGAAATTCGGTTTTCTAAATTACTCTAGCAATCCCTACTAATACAACTCATAATAAAGAAAATATCGATCGACCTGTTAAAGGAAAAAATGAATAATAATGATACTATACACATTTGGCGATAATGATAACGATGATAATATACACATGTGATAATAATATACACATGTGACAGCACGCGTGGTTACACTTTTTCGAGAATGAGCTCTGTACGTGTCAGATGTTAATACTAACATATGCCTAGTTGTAGAGATTACTATTATGTACCGCATACGTACTTTGCTGGCCTACCAGTTCATGTTGATTACATGGACGGTCAGTAGTGAAGGGGCAATAATGCGTATGTGATCGGAAGGGTTGCGTCGGGGGGAAGGCGGCAGATATGTGGAGGAGTGCGCCGGAAAAGCCGTCGAGGGCGGCGGCGGGCGCGGAGCGGCGGTAGCCCGGAGAGGGCAGGAAGGGGGGGGGTAGGGTGGCGGTCTCACACAGGACGAGGGTTGCGGCGCCCGCGGGCAGCTGAGCCTCCCGGGGGGGCCACGTGCTGGTGGAGAGCGCCAGGGGTTGCTCTTCGTCCCCTCCTCTCCGCCCCTCCCCGTCCTCCCCTCCCTCCCCCACCCCCCGTTCCCCATCTTCGCGTCGAGCCTCCGCCGCGGGGCCCGTCGCGTCGGCCTGAGCGTCGGCGGGGGTGGCGGCGGCGGCAGCGCCCTTCTCTCAGGCGCAAGCAGACACCCCCGCACCACCCCGCCACGCCCCGCTCCGCCTACTCCACCCCGCGCTCCACCGGCGCCGCCGCCGTCGGCGCAGCTTACGCCGCGCACCGACTTCCTAACAAATGTTGCGTGAATCAAACTCCACGGGCGAATAGAATAAAACAACGCCGTGTGATATGCATGTCATTTCCGAATCCCTTTTTCACCGTCTCATCCTCCGCCGACGCGGCTCCGGCCGTGTAGTCCCCCTCGAAAAATGCTTCAGTGATTTACCCTTAAAATTATCCTGTCAGATAAAAAATTCTCTTCTCGAAATAGGAATTTGAACTATGTGTATTTGCGCCCGCGGCGCCGCCAGCCCTGGACGGGACGTGGAGTTTCCAGGCGCCCTGAGCGAGCCCGCGCACATGTGTGGACGAGTGTGCCCGTGTGTGCTCGCGTACCGCGTGTGTGTGTGAGGGAGAAAGAGCGTGTGTATGTGTGTGCGATGCGCACCGAAGCCGTGCTGGTCGGTCAATAAAACAGCCCGGGGCGAATCGTGAGAGTCGAAGAGGTTATGCTGTACTTATTCCAGAGGCCCGGCTCAGTTAATAGCGTCGGGAATTTTCTCATGACACGATCAATCCATAAGCGAAGCGCCTGGGGCGGGGCGCGGGCGTCGTGAGGAGCGAGGCGGAGAGGGCGGGTGGGCGGGGCGGGGTGGGGTGGGGTGGGGTGGACGGGGAGGACGGAGGGGATGCAGGCCCCCGGGGCACGTCTCTCGACTTGGATGCCACGCAGACTCCGCCTGCCTTCGCTCTGTGTGTGGAGTGCTGCCACGTGTGTGACTGGGGAAGTCCCGACTCCGCTGCGATTACGTTTTTTTCGGGTCTTTGAAATGTATTAAGGAATGGCATGGGCTTCGATTTGCTGCTTCATCATGTCACAGGCGGACAGGCCGCGGACCGGGTGGTAGATACGATGGTTGGTCTCGGAAAACGATACGCGAAGCGCTCGTGACAAATGAGAATTTTACGCTAGTTAGCGCTGGGTTTCGGATTACACTATTTGCCGTAATATTGTGCAAATGACCTAATTCTAGATGCCTGTTTTAGAAAAACGTCGATTTCTCACAAGGCCAGGAAAATGTTTCGCCTATTACACTTAACGACGTATTCAAATTTCTTCCAATGCTTATTGCTTACTAAAATTTCCATTGCAAATTTATTACCCAGGTTATTTGAATGTTTTATAAATAGGAGGGTTTGTATAGAATTGCGTGGTAACAACTCTCCTGTTTCGAGACAAAGTGGTTAAATTGTTATTTGCTATTAGCAAAATTTGCTTCCAAAATTTTACGTTTACATTTTTTTTACATTTACAAGAAATGAATCTGGAAAGAATGTTAAACTTTGCACCGTGACCTGATGCCATTCCTCCTCCTGCATATTTGAAAAATGAAAATCAGCACAAATCGCAGGTCACACAGCCTTATTTTGAAAACAATGACTAATAAATCACGACATAAACTTCCTGGATGTCTCGATGCAAGTATAGCTGTGACGGGCTTTTACCCTCAAAGTAATATGTGTCATATGCAAATTCTATAACCTCCCTTTGGCCTTGCGATATCTGATCAAATCTCTCCAGTCAACTGCGAACGAATATTACCGCCTTCCCCACAGTGTTTATCGAAAACAATTTACTCAAAAAATTGAAATTCCTTGTTTACTGTCGTGGTTTAAAATGATCGGAAACTCACAACAAACCGTTATCCGGGAGCAGAGGGAGTATTACGGAGAAAATAAGGCTTTATTTTCCTGTACATGCACAATGAATGGGTCGGAAATGCTGCAGTTTACCCAGGGCGGCAATTTCGGAGAAACGACATTGAAAGGTGGCAGTCGCCAAGACGACAATTCTGCGACGGCTCCTGCGTTAATGAAAGTCATTAACGCGCTTCTAAATATCAGCTACAGAGCATTAGCTGCCGGCGCTATCGATGGGACAATTTTTACTGCTTCGGTTAACGACTACGACAACGACTCATAATCGTAACAGCAGTTCGCAGACGACGAGGTAGTTCGCTTTTTAACCCTGTCAGTGACTTCTCTCTCATTTATACATCTCGAGACATTCATTTTTTCTTTCTTCTTCATGCTTTTATCTTCGTAAGGAATTAATGTAACGTGTTCTAGAAAAATTATTTTGAAGTCTTCAAATCGAATGTAAATATTCCTAGTTGTAAATACTAATGTTCCTACGTGCGTTTTAAAGAACAACATAAACAACCATATTCATATGGTTCTTGAATCACTATACATTTTGCCATTGCGAAGAAGTGTTTATTAAATTTATTTTTGGTAGTCATAGAGTTGCCCTTAATAGGCATTACTTAGTCACATTATTATTGATATTTTCTAAGCAAATTTATCCAACAGTGAATAACATTTCATCAATATTAGTCTCTAAACAGCAGTTGTTACTATCCAGTTCTATTCAATAAGTAGCTTTTAATATTCTGATATCTTCTTTAAGAAAATGGCAATAAATATTCCAACGGTTTCCCCTAAATTATAGCATCTACAGAATAATTCAAGGAATGTTTCTTGTAAGATAGAAAACGAGCTTTAAACAATCAAAATATATTACATTGATATTCCTTCCCTTTGCATGTGCTCGTTGGTAAAGCAAATGCTGAAATGTCCAACATCTCATTCAATGCTCACCACACAAAAAGGCGTTCAGGAAGAACAAAATGGTAAATTCCAGCCCTTTAATTTTGTATTGCTATCGGATCAGTTAGTGTTCACTTGAAAGTAGAAAATCGGAAATTTCGCGTAGCTGTTCATAAGTTTTTAAACACCGACTGAATATAATCTTGGCAATATTTCTTAGAAAAGGATTTGCAAACTTTTCATGAAAAATATAACTTATTTATAAGAGAGCGCAGCCTTCAAATATTCCACGAAAGTGAAGCATCCTTTCTTTACATTTCATTTTTCCTCCGTGCAATTCATTTGAGCGATTCCTCGCATTCCAGCCTGAGCCTACCGCAGGCTTGGCGCAGCACGGCGGTGGCACCCGTGTGAAAAACACCATCTCCTCCTCCTCCAGCTCGTTCTCCTTTTTCCTCAGGCCGCCCGCCCCTCCCCGCGTCCCTGGCCTGGCGCGCCCTCCCCGCCCCGCCCGCGCCGCCCACCCGCCCGCGCCGCCCGCACCGCCCGCCCGCGCCGCCCGCCCGCCCGTCCGCCCGCCCGCCCGCGCCGCTCGCCCGCCGCCACCCTCGGCTTTCCAGGCAATCAGGCGGCACGCCCGCGGGGCAGCCGCGCCCACGCACGAGCGCCGGGCGGCGCGGGCGGCGCGGGTGGGCGGCGCGGGCGGTGCGGGCGTTGCGTCACGCGGCCGCCGCGGGGCGAGCGTTTCGGCGAACGCCCGCTAGCCACCGCACGCGCTGGCCATCGCCCACGCGAGCCCCCTCTCTCCCCCTCCTCACCCCTCCCCCGCGCCGTCGAGAAGGGCAGGACGGCGCTGCGGCGGCACCGCCGGGGATGACGGGGGGGTAGAGAATTCGGTGAAGGAATTGGCGGGAAGTAGAGAGATTGGACGGGACGGCCAAGAGTTGACAGGCTAATTCAGGAGGTGGTCGGCAAATTGTGGGTCGATGAGATTGGGCAGGGTGGCAAAAAGTGGGATTGGGATTGAAATTGGGCGGAGTGGGAAAGAATTGGCGCAAGCAGAGAGAGTGAACGAGAGGGCAATTAATTAGGTGGTGGGCAAATTGTGGGATGATGACATCGGGCAGGATGATAGGTAGTGGGATCGATATTGGGCGGAATGGCATATAATTGGCGGCAAACAGTGATTGAACGGAAACGCGTAGGGTTTACCGGTTAAATCACGAGATTTTGGGCGAATTGGTGGGATGATGAGTTTGGACGTAATGGTAGGAAGTAGGAAGGCTTATCCCCGAGGTGGCGGGCGAATTATTGGCTTGGCAAAAAAAGCATTGGCTAAATTGCAAAGAATTGGAGGGAATATTCGAGAGGGATTTGGAAGAATTGCCCACTAGTACCCACGGAATGGCGGGCTCGATGGGTTGGTTCATGAGGTGGTGTGACAAATTGGCGGAACGGCGGGAGCACTGGCTTATCTAGGAAGAAATGTTGGAATAGTTAAGGTACAGACGAGATAAAAAGGCTTATTTTGATGACATGTGAGTTTGTAAAGGTGCTGAATTAGTGGCATTCGTATCCGCGAGCTATCGACAGGGTGGTAGGTGGCTCAGAGCATCAATTGACGCCACTGCAGTGCCTCTGACCGAGAGATCCTATGGTTCGCCTCCCGACGAATTTTCGACGCAATCCAAGTCGAATGCAGTCGCTGTCTGGAGGAGATTGGTCGGTTGGATGGTTGGTTAGTGATTCCGGGCGCGTCAACAGCTTAGGTAATTAGTCCCGTAGGTGTAGTGTATGTTTTTCTCTGGAGATGGCGGTGACCTTCCCCCGCTGAATGGCGAGATCCGGCGCCGACCTACCGTCGGCTAGCGGGGTTTCCCCCTAACCAGGACTCTCCCTCCAGCAGAGCACCGCCCCAGCCGGGACAAGCTCTAAGCTCACGACCGGTCTCCCGGAATGTGTGGTAGTGTAGTGCATGTTAGTGTAAGTGTGTGTGTGTAAGGGGAGAGGATAGGACAAGGAAGAGGAAGGACAGATCGCGCGCGGTCCGTGGCCCGTTTGTTAGGGTACTGCTCCGGCATTCGCCTGGTGTTGTTCGGAGAAACCATCGATCAAACTACCGATCAGAGCAGCCGGCCGCTAGAATTCTCCTCCAGACAGCGACTGAATTCGACCTAGCTGAAAAGCTAGTGTCGAAAATCCTGCCGCCGTCCGGACTCGAACGTAGGACCGTCCGGTCAGAGGCGCTGCAGTGACATCAGTGCAAATCGGGGAGTTCACCACCGACATCGGTAGGCGAATGGCGGGCGGACGGATAGGAAGTTGGACGGTGCGGATGGCGGTTGCGGAGCGGCGGCTGGACCGCTAACTGAGCGCCCATCGTCCATCGTCGCGTTCCGCGGACGCTTTGCACCGTATTGGATTATTGCATACCGATGGCACCGGTCCTGAGAGCTCGTGCTGAGAGCTGCTGCGTTGCCTGCATTTGAAATGACGGGCATCGGAATCCGCGGCTTTGATCGCGACCCGCCTCGCTGCGGTTGGGTCGCCACTCTCAGAGTTCCAAGCTCTCGCACCTCATTGCTGCACCCACGTACATTTTGTTTCCGCACACGCGAAACTCTTCACATTGCTGTGCTGGCAGTTCTCCCGCATCGTTGCGAGAGAATGACGTATTCAGCGCGGTGGATGTTTTTTCGACCAGTTGTATTGCGATTTCATGGAGTTCATAATGATAATAATGAAATAAATGGCAATATGCCATTTCAAGCGCCTGGATATCTTGTATTTGTTATTGTTCCACATTATTATTATTATTATTATTATTATTATTATTATTATTATTGTTGTTGTTGTTATTATTAATATTATTGCAACACTTTCTATCAATAATACTACGTTTTTGGGTATTCCTTAGCATTTGGATGATTCTTGAAAAGTATTCTCAGACATACTGAACAAGGAATAATTGTTTCATTTGTCTTAATTCATGGTAACGTGCACACATACATAATGGTAAGGAAAAATCGAAAACAAACATTCAGGATATATTTGGTATCTTCAATGCATTAGGGAAGAAAATGTCTCATATTCTCATTCAGCCAATTGTTTAATTTTATGAATCTAATTAGCTAAAAATACACTTTAAATTATTTTATTTTCTCAGTTGCTTCCTTCTGACTTCATGAACCTCTTGTTCACTAAGTACGCATATCCTTAACCAGCTCAGTCATTACAAAGAACCGGCGTTGTCAATCACAGAATGTTGCTACGTTAGTTCTATTGTCTCGATCAAACAATAACAGGACAGACGTGCAGGCACACTAATGAAAAGAAAGAATTCAGGAGATAACATAAAGAGCAAGAAGTGCGACGATGAGGCATTGCGACCTTCGTTTCAATACTCCTTCCCCTGCGACTGCGACCCATAACCGTGAAAGGAGTTTACAGACGACGAGGCGGCACAGTTTTTTAATCGCTTCAGTGACCTTTATCCCATATACATCTTTTTGTTGTGTTCTTTCTCTTCGTGCAGTTTCGTAGCTGAGTCGATTACTCGTGTAACTTGAAGGATTGAATTTTTTGCTTGTACATTAAGTGCACGTATGCCCATAGTTATAAATTTCTGTTTTTCCTTTAAAGTATTCAATTAGATATAAAATACTTGAAATCGAGAGATTTTTCTCTCCAGTGGTGCTTCAGTATGATAACGTTCTCGTATTATCACCTTCACGTGGCCTGAGCGGTTTTACTCGGTGATGCCTATGTTACAAGCCCTACCTGTGATAGGTCCATGCAATGTTACCACTTCACCGGCAACGTCGTCGTTTCAAACGTGTTACGATGCAGTCCATCGTTGATGAAACGAAGGCTGGCAACTTCTTTTATCGCGAACGCAAATCGTTGCGTTGGGCGAATCATTAAACGCTCTGTTACCTTGCAGTTTTCTTTTCTTTCTGTTTCTCCTTCTTCCTCCTCGTACTCGTCCTTGCTTTCGTGGAGGCATCTGGTCGCAGTCTCAACATTTGTTTGGACATTGGAGACTCCGCATCTCGATTTCTTTCACATTTGCAACAATATGTTATGCTTCGGCGAACGAACTAACGAGTGCCGATGTTCTTTTGTTGCAGGTAAGAGGCCAACAGCTGCTGCAGCAGAGGTATTGCGTGCGTGTACCGCAATCGCAGCGATCACCGAGGTCAGCCTAAGAAACAGTTCCCTAGTACCGGCTCAGCGTATTCTTTTCACAGCGTCTCGAGAGAACATGCCTTTACTGAGTGGGTGAGTTGGTGTTGATTAGGTCACAATCGTGTTCAGACATGCAAAAATGTGGGTGTTGGCTATGACGACATATTAAAATGTTACATACACCGTGTGTAATTGTAGGTATCATTATTTCGTGACACGCACGAGACAAACGTTTTAGTACATGATTTAAGGTAGATGTTTGGATTGCTTTTTCGCAATATTGAGTCATGTTAAATATCAGCATTCGGAAGCCGAGTATTACTAATGAAGTTGTTCCTTCGCTATTCAAAGCAATTTTTCATTGTTAGCTCCATCTGATTACAAATCAAAGAAAATTTACTTTGAGAAACCACACGAGATACTTGAACAATAAAGTCAGATCCTGGCTTTGAGATCCTGGCTTACCTCTGAATACGTCTTGTCCGCTGATTCTTGTCAGAAATAGACAATAATGTAGGGGAATGAAAGATTTTTCTCGTAATATCCTTAAGAGAATGGAGTTAATAGGTTTGGTGAAGTTAATTACGTAATACTGGTGAACTGTCCAATAAAAATATGAGGTTCATACCGTTATATCTGTTGAGAATATTTCATCTTTCCATCATGGAAATAATGATATAAACTTAGAGAGGGGTCACGGATTATGGCAAGTTCACAATCAGATAATTTCGTCTTAAATGGTAAATTGAAATGTCAGCCCTGCCAAACGCATTTTCTGACTAATACTCAAGAACTTAATACTAATCAACTTCGAAGATTAAGTTTCCACAATCCAGGTGTTATTACTCGATAAGGATAAGGATAACAAGGAAGGATGACCAGAATTGTATCATTCACATTAAATTTATTAATTCGAGAGGCAAGCAAGATTTTCACGGATTTATATTCTGTGAACACGAACAAAATCAATAGGAGTGTGAATAAATCGATTAAGTAATGAAATTCCACGAACAAGACTAAACCTGATTTGACGTGCGTGAATGTTCGTTCAGTGGGCATGCCCAGATGAAACCGACGCAGTCCAAACACAAGCCACGTAAAATAATGCATCCTCCAACGTCTGCGTCGCCAGATCTCGTCACTCCGCCCACATCCACCTACGCCCCTGCCTCGGTCCGTGACGGTAACTCACGTGTTCTTCCGTTTAAAAAGCCGACCCGCCCTTGCAGCCATCACTCACTGCGGCGAGCGACGCAGCGGTCGGCTGTCTCCCATTCCCTCATCGTCCTCCTTCCCCGCCGCGCCCCTCTCCGCATCCAGCTCGTCTCGGTACCTTATCCATATGTCACAGCCCCGACCCCTCGCCTGTATCGTTTGACGTAGCCCTTCCGAGTCATTAGGAAAAAATGATCGTCTCAAATAAATTTACTGGGTAGGTGGTCGAGGGCATTAATTGATGTCACAGCAGTGCCTGTGATCGGGAGGTCCTAGGGTTCGAGTCCCGACAGTGGTAGGTTTCTCCATACTAGCCAGATCGCTAGGCTGAATCCAGTCGCTCTCTGGAGGATAATTCTAGCGGTCGGCTGCAATGATCGGTAATTTTCCGTGGTTTATCAGATCAACACCAGACGAATGCCGGAGCAGTCCCCTAACAAATGGGCCATGGACAGCGCGTGAACTTTCCTGCCTTTTCCTTGTCCTATACTCACTTCTTACTTACACAGACACTGACACTTACATGCACTACACTACCACACAAGATGGGAGACCACTCGAGAGCTTAGGGCTTGTCCCGTCTGGGGCGCTTCTCCGCTGAAGGACGGTACCTGGTCGGCGAAAATCGAGGTAGCCGCCGTGTAGGTCGGCGCCAGATCTCGCCATTCAGCAAGGGAAGATCAGCACACCTCCTGCGATAAAAACAGGTACTTCTCTTACGAGACAACGACCCTAACAGTTTATGTGCCGGAAAAATCGTCTAATAAATGTATTCCCCGAGGTGTGGGGTGAGTTCAGTTCAGAGTTTGCTTATGCAGGGAGCGACTATGCGATTAGCGGGATACGAGAGAGAAGAGAGAGAGGAGAGGAAAGAGTGGAGAGAGTCAGGGAGGGAGGGGCGGGAATAGAAGGGAGAGTAGAGAATTAGGGTGACAACCTCCATTCTTCCCACGTACTTTTAACCTCGGATTTCGCTCGCGCTCAATCTGACACGCAATATGGCCACGACCGTTATTTCATATGTCCGGAACTCTCAAGTGCGAGGTCACAGAGCTCGCTCATGCCGCCGCTCGGGTTTCATGAACCAACTGAGATGTTGGAAATGACATCTTTTAGAATAAGATAGTAAGGAATCATTTATTATACATTTTCGCTTGACAAATATTAAGTATTGATTTTACATTTGATGCCTTCGGGAACAAAATATGATATATGACATTTAACATATGGCAAGAAAATGAAAATGAAAATGAAAATGAAAATGAACAGTGTACCATTGACTGATGTTAAGGCAACAAAATTTTTAGGTCTCTCAATTCAGTCAAACCTTAAATGGAACGTCCATTTAAATGAATTGAACACAAAATTAAGTTCATTATGCTACGCGTTCAGAATTCTTGCAAATTCAGTCAACCTTCATACTGCTCGTTGTGTATACTTCGCGAATGTTCATTCCCGCCTGAGATATGGCATAATATTCTGGGGAAATACATCTTATAGCTCCCAGACTTTTAGATTACAAAAACGAATTGTACGAATAATAACCAAATCCCACCCACGTGATTCATGTAAGCCTCTCTTCATTAATCTAGGAATTCTACCATTACCGTGTCTTTTTATTTACGAATCAGTGGTTTTTGTAAAAAATGACTTGCTTAAGGGCGGGAATATATTTTCAGAAAATGCCGAAGTCTATTACTATAACACTCGACGTAGAAATCATATTCATCAGGTGACAGTATCAACAGCTCATTACAAAAAATTCACATACAATACATGTACATTATTTTACAACACTTTGCCAGATGACATTAAACGATTAAATTCAATAGAAAAGTTTAAATCCCAAGTGAAATCGTTTCTGCTGCATAACTGTTTCTATACAATTAGAGACTATACTGAGCATCACAAGAAAAGTAACATTAATTTTAACAATGATACATAATGCATTATTTACCATTTGGACTGTATAAATGAGTATAAACAACCTGTAACAACTATTGTACTACAGCTTCCGGGTCAATGACCCCCATCTCGATCAGGTTTTTCGTCCAGTTTCCCTGATCCATTGAGCAAATGCTGAGATGGCCCCTTGTTTTGCTTCTGGACATAAATGTAACTTCATTTTCTGTGCACGTCTTCTAGAATTCAGTGGGAAATACAATTATTCAAATTATCGTTTCCATGTTGTCGCGGCAGGAAGTAATAAGAGCCAAAATTTATTGCTTATTTATCCTTGAAAATAGATTTTATTACATGGGAGTTTTTTTTGTTTGTTTTTTCTCACTTTCAAAATTCAAAATTTATTGCTTATTTATCCTTGAAAATAGATTTTATTACATGGGAGTTTTTTTGTTTGTTTTTTTTCTCCCTTTCAAAATTCAAAATTTAAGTAGTATATGACTTATTGTGGGGATCACAGAATTTTGAAAATGTGCACACAATTCACTTTTCCCCATAGCACGTCATACGCAGTTTTTAACTGTTTTTTTGACGTAAAATAAATAAATAAATAAATAAATAAATAAAATGCAATGTGATGAAACTTTTACTGCATCGTGTGGCAAAAGCAGTAATTTTCAAGAAAATTATCCCTGCATTTTGTTGACCGATTTTGAAAGCACATGGAATATGAACAAATCTAATCCCTCTTCTTCATAAAGACCAATCGTGAGTTCGTAAAATGTTCGATACATTCTTTACACCCGATTACCTCATTTTATTATAAGAAGTGTTAGCAATTCATCTTTCTGTGGGAAAATGACACGTTGAGCAACATTTTTTTGCTAGAAAACATTGGGGTAAAAATTCATTTAGTACGAAAATATTCCGTAGATGGAACGGTATTTCATGAACTCATAATTATTGAGAATTAGTAACGTTTAATATTTTTGCATTAGTATATTCTCCTTCAAATACTTTGTAATTATAAACAAAAATTAAAAATAAAACGTATGCATTAGAAACTTTTTACTGAAGATTTAGTTTCTATAAATCATGTAACTGCATTAGAAGGGCGATTTAAAAATGTAAACCAGAGGAACTTAAAGTAGGCTGCGACAAGTGTTGACACTTTAGAAACATTTATTTTGAAATTATGTCCATGAGTTTTGCAAATATGTATGTCTTGTTGATTTATAAACAGATTAATGGTATTTCCAGGATTACTAGAATTATAGCCCTGGAAATCACTCCGAAAAAATACTGGGTATCACAAAGTTGAGGCAAATCTTTTCAACATTTTCGATGTCATGCAAATGCAAATACTCGAAAGAATTTGCTTGCATCATTTTGGCAATCTAATTATCCACCATACAGTTTAAATAATATTTCATTTTGGCCACTTGATATCCGTAATTAGTAGATTACATAAAAACAATGGTTTAATTACATCGCACTGTATCTATTTCGTAGAATATTCATCGATTGTAATCCTTGTTCATTTTAAAGAATAAATTAGAATAGTAAGCCAAAATATTAACCAGTATGTTGCAACTTTTATTAACATAATATACAAAATGTTCCACTATCGGTTCAATTATAAATAAAGCATGAGCTCCATTTAAACTATGTCAAATGCTCGATAATTATCAAGCATTTATATACCCAACCACAACATCCACACACGAACGATTCAATTATATTAAAAAATGGTAGGTTCATGTTATACCAAATAGCAAGACAAGGTTCTCGGCGTACAACTACACTGTACAACTCTCGTGATAGACACAGGAATTTAACACTGAAATTTTATCCACAAACACACATTTGAAGTGGAGACTTTTCCCTCCCGCACACAGAATAATTATGAACTGACAATAAAATCGCCAAACGTGTTATATGGCTTACAAATTTGACTTAATTGAAATTCCAGTTCTAGACGTGTACACAACTCGGAAATGTGTGCAAAATAACTAATGAAATTTCTTAAATGCTTTTCAAATAATGCAAATAAACACAATTAAAAATGATTATCTGAATACTGTTATGAGCGCGACTGTGCTGATTCTTGTCGCTATTTAATTAATTACAAACATTTTAAAACAAAACATATGTAATACATGCACTTTACAAAAATACTAAAATCTTGGACTTTCATGTCTTAATGTTAGCAATGTTTTTTCTTTTGTGTCAAAAACCTCTCTCAGTTTTTCTCCACTAAACGACTTCCGCTCTGATCAATCTATTTATAATCAAAACGCTAATCACCACTTAAGTTAATCACCGACTCACGTACATTCTTTTACCATTCCAATCTTACATCTAACATGACGTAGTAAATCCATCAAAGAAAAGTTACAAAACGAACAAACATCGAGTAGACTATCCTATAAACACATCACATACTTATCGTCAGTGTATAATTAAAGATCCAGTTTTCCGTATGTTTCTACTAAAGCAGCTCCACGACCGACAAGTTCAAAAAAATCAAAGCAGCCCTAAGGAGTAACCGTTGCCAATGCTGTTGCTTTTAACAACGAAAATGGATTTAGATCAACAAGTTTCCAACTGAACATTTTTGCATTTCAACTTTAAATTACATATTGAATTATTTATTTCATGAAAAAAAACATGGTAATACATAACAATGAATGTTAAAACCTAGCTAAAAAGGCGGTTCTCCACTGATGAAGTCGTCACAAAAATACATTAAACATGAAATATATACAGTTCAACTACACATGTCAACAGCATATGACTACTGGTACAACATTTAACATTGCCTCTGATCATTATCACATGTTCATTTACGAGAGTACTACATACATTCATTTACTAGAAACTACATCTATATATTGATTTGTTATTCAAAAACAGTAAAAAGTGACTCATTTGGGAGAAGGATAATCTGTGCACGTTTTCTTGGAGTCCAGAATATTTGCCTCAACCTTTCATTACATATAATGTTGAATAAAAGTATTAACAAAGTGTTCGCAGCATTTGAAAACTATAAATTTTCGGCCTCGAGTAAAAGAAAACTTATTTGCATTGGTGAAGGAACTACAGATGTTATCTTTTATTAATGCTAACGATATACTAACCCATACCCCCGGTTCTATTCTTACCACAACTAGCAAAAAGAGAGGTCAACAAAACGTGCGCGTGGAGAAGCTATATTGATGATCTATTTTTCCCTGACTCCATACGTTCCATAGTGTTTACTGACATTTACAGGTGAATAAATAGAAATGTTTATCTCAGCCATATTGGTGCCAGTGCCTCCGTGGAAGCTTCAAAAGCAGTACAAGAGCGATTGATTAGTGATTCCTGGCGCGTCAATTCTAAGGTCATTGGTCCCGTAAGTGCAGAGCATGTTTTTATCGCAGGAGGTGGCGGTGATATATGGCGAGATCTGGCGCGGACCTTCACGTCACCTCGCGAACCTTTCCGCATACAGACATCTCTCACCCGGGCACCTCTCACCGTGGCACTACTCCAGCGGGGACACGCTCTATGCTTCCCATTGGTCTCCCGATATGTGGTAGTGTAGTGCTTGTAAGTGTAAGCGTGTGTATGTAAGGGTTGAGGATAGGACAAGAAAGAACGAAGAAATATCGCACGCGGTCCATGACCCGTTTGTTCGGGTACTGCTCCGGCATTCGCTTGTTGTTGATCGAAGAAACCACAGAAAACAACCCATCAGAGCAGCCGGCCGTCAGAATTCCCCACTGGACATCGGTTGAAGTCGACATAACTACGTATCGAAAATCGTGCCACAGTCTAACACTACGAATTCCTGGTCAGAGGCACTGCAGTGACATCACTTGATGCCCTGAGCCGCCTAAGCCGTTCGAATGCAGTACAAAGAGAGCCGCGTTTGCCCAGCACGGGTCCGCGACGACGCGGCGGCGAGGTGCACCGAAAGCCGCATAAACCGTTGCTAAAGAGGCGCGCCGCCTAGTCGCGAACTCATTTCAGCCCAAACAAAACAACGACTGCATCTATTCGCCTCGTAACTCCACGAGTGCGCACATAAGAGGCATTACCGTCAGCTCTTGGCTAACGCCTGACTTCAAGCGGAAGATGGGGTTTGTTACATTGAAAGCAAATAAGCACTCGTAAATACGTCCCGCATAAACGACGGTTCTCTCCTTATCTGTTTTTATTACGCTTTCATTTCGCCGTTCGGAAATAAATGTTTTTAATGCGCCCCATAAAACGGAGTAAGGAATGCTATTTATTTTGTTTTATGTATTTTTCGAGTTTCCTCCGCGTAATGATCGCGCTCTCACAGACGTGCGCGCTCTTCGCGGGGGAGGGAGGGGGCGGGGCGGGCGGCTTGGAGAGGAGGTGGGGGCCCCGCGCGAGCACACACGCACATACACACACACGCACGCGCGCGTATGCTCACACATAGACACGCGCGTGTGCGCACAACAAAAACAGGCGCTCGTTCCCTTGGCGGAGCGGCTGAAGTTGGGCGCGGCGCGGCCGGCGGCGCCGCCCCGGGCGCCCGCAAAGCAAGAGCAAGAACCACGCGGCGCGGCGCGGGCGGAGTGGGCGGGGGACGTGGGGTGAGGCTGGGACAAGGAGGTGGCGGTGGATTTGGAATACGGCGGGGGCGAAGGAGGTGGCGGGGTCTTGGAATACGGCGAGGGCAAAGGAGACGGCGGTGATTTGGTATATGGCGGGTGCGAAGGAGGCGGCGGTGTCTTGGAATGCGGCGGGGGCGAAGGAGGTGGTGATGACTAGGAATACGGCGGGGGCGAAGGATGTGGCGTTCACTTGGAATACGGCGGGTGCGAAGGAGGCGGCGGTGAATTGGAATACGGCAAGGGCGAAGGATGTGGCGGTGATTTGGAATACGGCGGGGGCGAAGGATGTGGCGGTGACTTGAAATGCGGGGGGGGGCGAAGGAGGTGGTGATGACTTTGAATACGGCGGGGGCAAAGGATGGGTGACTTGGAATACGGCGGGTGCGAAGGAGGCGGCGGTGAATTGGAGTACGTCAAGGGCGAAGGATGTGGCGGTGACGTGAAATACAGCGAGGGCCAAGGAGACGGCGGTGATTTGGAATACGGCGGGGACGAAGGAGGTGGCGGTGGACTTCGAAAATGGAGGGGTCCAAGGAGGTGAAGTGCAGACGAAGGTGGCGATGCGGGTGCATGGTTGGTTGGTTGTTAGTGAATTCGGGCACGTCAACTACTGAGATCATTAGGCTCGTAAGTGTAGTGCATGCTTTTTCCCCCTCGGGAGGTGCGGATGGCGAGATGCGGTGGTGAACTACCTTCCGCTAGTGGGGTTTCTCTCAACCATGTATCTCTAACCAGTGGGACATCGCCCTAGCCGGGACAAACTCTAAGTTCCCGACCGGTCTCCCGTCATGTGTGGTAGTTTAGGGCATGTTAGTGTAAGTCTATGTAAGGGTGAGGATAGGACAAGACAGAGGAAGGAAAGATTCGCGCGCGTTCCGTGGCTCGTTTGTTTGTGTACTGCTCCTGTATTAGCGGTGAAGGTAACAGAGGCGCTCACATTGGAGATGACGGTAGAAGTGATGGTGGAGGTGACGTAGGGGGTGTCAGTTGGTATGACGGTGGAAGTGACGGTGCAGGTGACGGTGTGTATGACGGTGGAGGTGGCGGGGGGAACGATGGAGCGGACGGTGGAGGCAAGGTGTCAGTTTGGGCGCGATGAATATGACGCCGTGACTGTGGATACGACCGGTGGTAGCCGTGCTGTTGGCATTGGTGTTGGTTGAGGTGACGATCGGAGAAATTGAAGGGGGTTGAGAGATGATGATGGAGGTTGTGAGTGTGGCGGTGGGGGCGGAGGGAGCGACGTTTGAGGCTGAAAAGGTGACCACAAGGAATACGCGGAATAATAGTGTTGCTAAAACAGCACGTACTTTCTCGCCCGTATTGTTACGCAAAATCACGCGAAAAGTATTCAAATTTTCAAAACATTGTACATGACCTTCTTTCAAAATCTATCTTTGAAGAACAGATTTCGTTATGGGGAAAAAATTTGTATCATTAATATTTTAGTTGTAGGAAGACTCCAAAAAAGTTTTGCAATTTTCGAAAAATAAGGTTTTCATTGAACATGAGACCTGCACCATTCTCTCCAACGTCCTTCATACTATCCAACAACAAAATTTAATAAAAATCGATGAAGTCGTTTTTTTAAAATTTTGAAAATGTCCTAGGAGCTTCATGTAAAGTACCCCCTCCAACAAATATCAGTTTAAAATTCAAAGGGCTACATCAGCCAGGCCGATTGGGTAATATCAGTTCTGAAGAAAATCGGCTAAATGGGGTAGCCGCTAGCGTTGTTTACAGACGGCCAGACAAGCAGATGGACGACGGACTACCTGAGCTATATGGTTCGTGATATGAACTGCCGAGAGTTTGAATGATATTTTGCTTTATTATATTTATACATTATGTAATAACACTTGAACGAGAATAGTCAATCTTCACTATAAATTATCCACTACGTATTGGCAGTTTATATTATAGTTTATTTTCCAAGAGTTAACTAGCAACTACCGTAGATACTCGTATTTTCACATCCATGCAGTCTGCAGTAACTTTTTTTTGGTCGTATTTTAGAGCAACATATGAAAATATCCATTCACGTACACGTGCTGTGACAATTTTAAATGTGCTGATCTCAAGACTATAAACAGAGAACATTGAATATAAAATATACGGTATGAAAGACACGAATCTTATCACTAGAGGATGTAATACAAACAACATTATTATCCTCACTCTGTTTAGTACGAAAATACTTCATTAGTGGCCTGCTGCAGCAAAAATAGTGCTTAACATAACTACACAAAATAGCTTTCCAAAAACAAGCGCATACTCGGTTAAGAAAAAATATTCTGGTATAACACCGCAATAAAATAAATATTTACCAAACACGGTCTTCAGGAATACTGCAATAACGATTCAATGTACACAATAGTATACGCGAACAAACAGTACAACAGTTCTTTACATACCACGAATTTTCAAAAATGTTGCTGTTTCTTAATGCAAAAGGAGAATAGGAAATACATAATGTCGGGAGGCATCTTCCTTAGAGCCTAGTTGTCGCATGATGTAAGCTGTGTCGTAAACATTGATTATTATAATTCAGTCGATACGCACAGTACGAGAACAGGCGGAACAACATTATCAATTATCAGATTTTTTCAGTCAAAATAAAAATTGTTTAGTTGTTTTTCGACTTTTCCTGGGTATCCATTGCCAGAAGAGACGTCTCTCGCATTCTTGCATAGTTTACGTTCCATTTCTGCGCGCATAGGAAAATAGATATAGATTTAAAGTCATTTCAACAAAGTTAAAAGATACTAATTAAAATAAGATATTCTACTAGTCGTTATCACAAAATAACCTCTGCAGTGATAATCCCACACAATTTGTAAACTTTGATAATGTCTATTAGAAGGGGAGAGCAGTATTAAAATAAATTACTTGCAAAATGTTCTGACGAGTTTAATTACCGTGTGTGTGGAATAGACCATCCAACGGCTTAATGGAGAAGTGTTAAAGTGGAACGCTTTGGAACTGGCGAGCTTTCAGTGTTGATACTTTTACTGATATTTGCGGAAGTGAACCATCAAAACAATAAAAAAAGTGTTAGTATCTACACCATATATTTTAATACTACACTGTTCCTTTCCTATCCCTTAAAGCAAAATTTAAGTATGCACTCTTCCATTTTTATATAGCTTGTAAAAAGTGAGTAAACCTACCAAAGATAGTTAAGCATTTCTGAAAGCCCATTAAACTCCCTACTAAATGCACATCAATTCATTCCAATAGCGCCGTCAGGCTTTGAGTAATCGAAGATTAAAATTGTTATTGGTAATATGCCGTGAGTATGCAACAAATGATCTATTTACAGCTGACCGTAGCAATGATGATGGTAGCAACCATGGTAGTAGCAAAACGTAGTAGCGTAGGGCGGGGCGAGTAGGTGGGTCAAGATGTACATGGACAAGTTGGGATGGAGCAGAATGAGATCAGGAGGGGGCGGGGCGAGGCAGCATCGACTACAGTAGTTCAGGGCGGGGCAGGGAAGGGTAGAGCGCAAATACATCATGCATAGAATTCATTCCAGTTCCTGTCAAATAGATGATTATGATTAATAAATTCCTACGAAACGCATGGCACTTCATCTACTTCCTACTATAAAAACCGACGTACTGGCAAAAAATGGAGATACGGAAAGTCATCATTAGTAATATGGAATTGCCTTTAGGTGTTGAAGTCTCGACAATTGACGGACAAATGACCAACAGGCGGTGGAAGAGCGCTCCGTGGTATAGTGGTCAGACCACACGCCTTCACTACTTGCTACCAGGGTTCAAATCCCAGTCGAACCAAGTGGAATTGTGATGGACAAAGCGGGTTGGTGGAAAGTTTTCTCGGGGTTCTCCCGTTGCCATCATTCCATCATTGTTTCATTGTCAAGCAAATCATTTCATCACCATAATTAACCATCTCTCATCTATTAAAATTATGGATCTCAGGTTGGACGGAAGAAGCTAGGGACGGAGCATCATGACAGAGAAAGTGGCCAGTTGATCTAATATCGAACGCAAATTCATTCGCAATGCGCTTTTATTTCGATGACGTGCAGCGTGGAAGGTGCTTCTTTGTTTCTGAAGCGATTTGAAATGTAGAGAGTCTTCATAGCTGTTTACTTAACGGACCATTTCTTTCTGGTAACTCGTGAGAAAAATAGACTTAGCGCCAGGCTGGTGCAATTCTTTCATTTACAGACACTAAATAATTTGGACGGAGAGTAAACAAAGAACAAGAACTCTCGCTGTTTAGTAAAAGAGAAATAGTATCCAAAAATATCTCATTGTGAAGCCCGTAGTATAATCGAATTCTTGATGGATAGCTGGCACCGTCACACAAATCAATTCTTGAAGAAAATCGTATTTATATGAATCTTCAAGGACATTAAACACAGTCATGGTTGCGACGTGAAAATGTGCACTAGAACTATCATATGGATTAGGATAAAAAACAAGACATCGACAGTTGTTTCATAAAAGGAATATTACCTCCCAGACAAGTTAAATGGCTCGTTAAAACATCAAAACTGATACGCTTTTTTACACACATCACGACGAAAATAACTCGTGAATTGCAATATTTACGTCACAATTTTTTTGCACCTTGCGCCCCACTTTGCAATTCTCCCGATGACAGTAGGAAACCGTCTGTCGTCGGTAGAGTGCGTTTCACCAAAAATAACACTCAATTACTTCCAAGGCCAGGCGAACGAAACTTGGCAGTGAGGGCAAATCACCACGACGAAGAACGCCTGCGGGCACGTGTTTCCTAACACTCGGCCACACGATGCTATTAACACGCTCCAAATCAGCGCCGCCGGCTACGCTCGCGCTACAGGCTGCAACGGTTGAAGCAATTGTGGTGGTGGTGGTGGTGATGGTGGTGATGGTAGTGGCGACGGTGGTGGCGGCGGCGGCGGCGGACGCGGTTGCTTTGGTGGCGGCGGCGATAGCGGTGGTTGTCGTAGAGGTGATGCTGGTGGAAGCGGTGGTAGTATTGGTGGTGGTAGTGGTGGTAGCGGTGGTAGTGATGGTGTTGGTGGTGGTGGTAGCGGCGGCAGTGGAAGTGGTGACAGCGGTAGGAATAGAGGCGGTGATGGTGGTAGTGATGGTTGTGGGTATGGAGATGGTGGCGACGGCAGCAATGGAGGCTGTGGAGGCGGTGGTGATAGCGGCGGCGGCGGTGGAGTTAGTAGTGGTGGCGTAGCAGTTGATATAGAGTAGGAGATGGTTGCGATGTACTTCGTAGAAGTGGCAAAGGGTTGAATCAAGGGCAAAGTGTAAAAAGAATTAAAAGTGCAAACGAAGTCTGCGGTAATGGAGACTGTTGCCAGTCCAAGAGGAACTTACGGTGAACATGTAGAGTGATTGTCATGAAGGTGGCAAGTATGACGGTAGAGATGTTATCTCCGATGATTCGATGGTGTTGGAGAAGGATTGGGTGAAGAGGAGGTAGTACCAGAAATGAAAGTTGGGTCGAAGTTTCTGTTTATGAATGTCTAGCCCCTCCATGCGAAATTTACGGTGAATAATGTTATTTCGCGGCAGTTTTATTTGGGGTTTCTTCAGCTTCCACAACTCGTTTCACTATTGCTCCATCGTTTTCCCACAATCGTTATCAGCTAGTCATCAAATACACAAGACTTGTGTACAGGGAATCATAACTATAAATCTTGGTAATGGAAGTGGAGGTGATTATCCTTTAGGGCAGCAATGTGCTGCATTTTGGGGTAATTATAGGGCAAGGCCGATTGCGGTGGTGTTTTTGGAGTCGCCGACAGTAGTGAAAGTGGTGATAATGATACATATGCCAATGGTAACACTGGAGGAGGCGATAGTAACGGCAATGGAGTCGATAAGTGTGGAGGTGGAGATACTGTTCGACTGAGAGGGCGGAGATAATGACGTTGGGACTGAAGTGTTACGGCGACGGTAACAATACTAGTGGCAATCTGAATATCACATTCGCAGTTATGTTGACACTATAGTAGCGACAGTGACAATAATGGAGCGGTGATGGAAGAACAGTGATATTAACGGTAACGCGAATGTGAGAGAGGTAGGCGTTGATTTGCCGGTGATGGCAGAAGGGATGATCCGGAAACGATGACCGCGCCAGTGCGAGTAACGATAAGGATGATTGTCGTGGTGATTGTTGGAACGATAATACGATCTTGTTGGTGGTGATGATGGTAGTGGTGGTAGTAGTGGTGGTGATGGTGGTGGTGGAGGTGGTGGTAGTGTTGGTGATAAGTGTTGGTAGCGGTGGTGGTTGTGGTGGTGATGATGGTAGTCTTGGTAGCGTTGATGGTGTTGGTGGTGGTGGTGGTGGTGGTGGTAGTGTTGGTAGCATTGATGGTGGTTGTGGTGGTGGTAGTGGCGATGGTGGCGCATGCCCACGCCGAGTGCCACCCGGAGACGAGGGACCTTGCTCGCGCCAGTCGCGCTGGCGGTTCTAGGTTAATTCCCCTGTCCGGATAACCTTGCGCCGTGTGGCGCCGGCGCGGGGAGCGGCGCGCGGGGAGCGGGGAGCGGGGAGAGCGCCAAGGGGGGACCTCGGGGCGACGCGGGGAGACGCGGGGACTCGCGCCCGGGCCGATACCGGTTCCGACGTTCCTTCGGATGTCCCTGCGGTGGAGAGGGAGACGCCGAACGGCGACCGGGAATGAAAAGGGAAACAGACAAGGAAATATGCAAGGATGGTGCGAGATATGAAGTCGCAGAAATGTGCTAATTTCATGAAAACTGTTGAGACCGTTCTAGATGAAGCTGGTTCAGAACAGAAGGCGATTCAGGTAAAGACGTGTGGAAGGGTTTGGGACTGTAGAGTTAATTGGTACGAGAGTTTTTACTATTTTCTGAGGTAACACTTACTTCGGTCATTAGTTCCATGAGTGTTGTTCATGATATCGCCCGGAGGTAGGCTATGTCACTCACCTGCTGGTGGGTGGAATATATATATATATATATATATATATATATATATATATATATATATATATATATATATATATATGTGTGTGTGTGTGTGTGTGTGTGTGTGTGTGTGTGTGTGTGTGAGTGAGTGAGTCTGGGTATGTAACGGCGAGACGGAGACAAGGATGAGGAAGGAATGATCGCGCGCGCTCTATAGCCCATTTCTTTGGGTACCGCTCTGGCATTCGCTTGGTATTGAGCGGAGAAACAAATATTTTTTTAATTTGATTTATATTTGGATGAAATTACAAAATTCAATTCATATTTAACTTCACATTTGTTTTTCCTGGCTTCCAATCTAACTTAATCTAGTGTACTACTAACACTAATCTACATCTGACGAGGGGACTCACAGAGCATCTCAATTGATTTGTTCTATGTTGCTGAATATGTTCAAGAATGCATATAACGGATATCGACGGAAAAATTACGGCTCAGAGCAGTCGACCGCTAGAAATATCCTTCAGCCAGCGGCTAAATTCGACTTAGTTAGACACTTATTTACAACACGACTTAGTTAGACACAGCCGTCTGCTAGAAATATCCTTCAGCCAGTGGCTGAATTTGACTTAGTTATGTAGCTAGTGTCGAATGTGCGCCACCGTCGAACCGTAGGATCTCCCGGTCAGAGACAATGCTGAAGCAACAGTTATTATTCTGAGCCGGTGGAGGTAATTGATAATAATTAGTAAAGTATTAAGTCAATAAGTTATTGCTTGTGATCTTGATGGATGGTATTATCGACGATTGCACTTTACATCCGATGTGACGTTCGCAGTAATAGAGACGAAGTAGCAGTACAAGGTTCTACAGTGTTCCGTTAGAGATGAGGTTTGTGAAGGAGGGGGAATTGTGTGGAAGTTGAATAAAATTACAATCCAATACTATATTGGTCTGAGGAATCAAATATTCCTTCGCATTAAACGTAAACGAAGGTTTAGTGAGATGTGATTAAGTTGTGTCTATGGAATATTTACAGATGCATTTGATAATGAATAAATAAATTTACAAAATAATATATTTTATTTATATAAAATATATAAATCTACATAAGACGACAGTTGATTTTGGTTACGATAACTGTCACTGAAGCCATTTACATTGAAAATAAGTGTATGATCTGGTATGGATAACGAAAGAATTCCGATTTGTGCACTTAAATATGATCTTCTACGTGTATCTTTGAGACCTATTAGCACTTGTCAACCGGATTGTTTTTACCCAGTTATTTGGTCTTCTTTCTCTATCCGAAAGGTGGTCTCTTCACTTAATCAATTTGCATGTCATCAATTCTTGAGTTGTGTATTTCCCTAGCATCACTTTTTTTCTGCATCCAATTCATGTTGATGACCGCCGTCTTTTCTTCTATGGTCTTTGTTCTTTTGTTATTTCGATCTCGGCCACATCCATCAATTTTATTTGGCAGATTACTAACTACAACTCTTTTATCACCAAGATTTCAAACTGCCGCAAACCTTAAGACGAACAGTTGTATTCACAGAGAACCTTTGAAGAAAAATTGGACAGCTTCTCGCAACGGCCGCTGGGTGCGCTGTCGCACCTTGCCGCTTGCCTCGGGCCCACGCCCACCGCCCCGAAAGACTCCAACGACGCCCTAGGGGCCGTTACTTAAACACGCCCATAAACTTGTGCCGCCCGCTTGTTCGTTTTTCTCTTCGCCCGCCTTTTGCATTCCCGAACAAAATACAAGTTAAATAAAAAGAATAAATAAATACCGGATCGGCAGAAACGGCTTAATGTAATATATGGAAATTGATGTTCTGGGACGCACCTGGTGTAGGGGTCGCCGCCGGCTACCATCAGTGCCGTCGTCAGCGGCGGCGACCGTCAGCGCTAGAGATGCGGTCCGCACTTATTGGATGTGCTGCTCGCCCCCGCACTATACCAATACACTTTTAACATAATCAGCGCAAACCTGTTGGTTGGTCAATTAGTGATTTCGGGCGTCAACAGCTTAGGTCATTTGTCCCGTAAGTGTAGTGTGTGTTTTCCCTCGGGAGACGGCAGTGATCTTCCCCCGCTGAATGGCGAGATCCGGCGCCGACCTACCGTCCGCTGACGGGGTTTCCCCCTAACCAGGACTCTCTCAGCAGCGGGGCACCGCCCCAGCGGGGACAAGCTCTAAGCTCCCGGCCGATCCCCCGGAATATGTGGTAGTGTAATGCATTATTGCATATTTTGTATGTAATAACATAAACAATTCCCTGCTAGCTTATTGCTTTCCTTCACAACTTTTCGGAAGAAGTTTCATACTATTGGCGAAGTGTAATTGGAAAAATCTATCACGTATGCAGTAATGTATGTAGAAACGCAGAAAAAATAGAACTGTACAAATATTACTGAGGTATAATATCTTCTTTATCACTTCGGTCAAGACTTTTTTCTCTTTTGAGCATATTAACCACGCTTAAAAGTGTTCTTTAGCCCATTTGATCACTGTACAAATTTTCGTTCATCGATTACCCGTCGTGTACGGAAAGCTTGTGTCATAATTAGTAACTGTGTTTGAAGGTAATCCGTCTCCATGATATTTCGTTATGTAACTTCAGTTCTTATCTAGCTCTTTTTACGGAACTTATAAGGTAGAAGTTATGAAAATAATTTGTGCAAACTATGCAAGAAACGTCTTTCACTCTATACAAATTAATGTCTGTAACACACAATGTTCTTCGCCTAGATAGTGCAGTACTCGATCTTATTTATAATTATTTTCGTAACAGTTAACTAGCAACAAAACCATAGTGTTCGCTCTGAATACTGTAACGTCGAAGGACGATTATAAGAATATGTGCGGGTGAAAATACGAGTTATAGATGCGGATGAGGCAAGTTCAAAAGTGAATCACTCCAAAAAGAGGAATTCCGTGGAAAATATTAGTTACTCATTTTATGGGGACTGATCAGGTTAGGAGACACTTGTTAGAAAATGTTGAAAATGTCCCTGAGGCTTCATGGAACGTATCCCCAAAATTAAAATATCGGTTTCAAATTCAAGGGTCTGCGACATCGGCCAGATCGATTGGGGAATATCACCCCAATTTGTAGAAACTCGGCAGAACGGTTTAGCTAGCGTTGTTTTGGTGTCAAGGACCCAGAAAATATGGATTCTGGCCACACCACGTGTGAGAGAACTTATCTCTAAATTCAGAAACTGGTTGTATCCTCTTTTCGTTTTCAAGGACCCTGTAATAAGATTTGTCTGCCAAAAATTCGCCGTTTTATCGCGCAGCATGACATAACTATCTCTCCACTCTGTAGCGAGAAAGCAAAATTCTGAGCAGGATATGGCGAGTAGGCTGAAACTCAGAAATACACGCATTCTCGCATTTGAAAATTTATCAGAATGGCACTACTATAGTTGCGAGTCTTTAACTACAAGTAATAACATCACCAATCAATCTAACTCGATTTCGAGTTCTCAGAGTACCAATTTTATACAGTAATAAAGAATAATTATGAAGAGGGAGAAGGTACTACTACAAGAAATAAATCTCTTGGAAGTAACAGACCTTTTTCCTTCCCATGTTATTTGCTTCCTCTACAGTTACCGATTACACTATCCAATTCCTTGCCGTTGCTTTTTCTTCAACAATTTTCAAGCCTTGGTTTGAAATCTTAAAACACCATTTGCCATAAAACGCAGCACACATTGCCTTGCTTTCCTTTTCTTGACCGCCTACATGTTGTTCATATTTTTTTGAAATAAGGTTGCATTTTTAATAAATCTGATCCTCGGTTATAATGCTTACTACAATTTCGCCAAGTCTAGATGCTCTCCCATTTTATTGTCTGTGCAATTGTTTTATGTATTCGTTCTTCCCGGATTTGGTTTCCTTTTGACTTTATGTTCTTTTATTTTACCAACATTTTTATTTTAAGTTCATTTTTTATTTTCTATCGATAAAAGTTGATTGATGTATTATTTGCGGTTTCTGGGTGCGTTAAGTGCCATGATTATCGGTTGCGGAAGCGTAGTGCATGTTTTATCACGTGAGGTGGCGGGGTTCTTCCCCGATGAATGTTAAGATCCGGTGCCGACCTAAACGACTTTCCACATCCAGACATATCTCCCAGCGGGTCACCCCCACAAGCGGCACAGGCTCTACGCTTGGGACTGGTCTCCCAACATTTGTATTATGTAGTGCATGTAAGGGATGAGGACCACGAGGAGGACGAAATACACACGCGGTCCGCGGTCCGTTGTTCATTTGTTAGGGTATTGTTCCGATATTTGCCTGGTATTAATCGTGGATACCACAGAAAACAACCGACCATAGCAGCCGGCTTCTAGGATTTTCCAGACAGCGGCTGAATTTGACCTAGCTATCTCGCTAGAGTAAAAAATCCTGCCAGTACCGTGACTCGAAATCTAGGACATCCCAGTTAAAGCACTGCAGTGACATCAGTTGATGCCGTGAGCCACCTTAGCCGGTATGTATTAGCCACCTTAGCTGAATGAATTTATGTTCACATTTTTAAAATCAAATATAGCAAGTTTTTAGCAAAGTAATATATTTGACATAGCAATTAAATTGATACGGTTATTCTCGATTCGAACTAACTTCCTAGGAACTGAATATTTCCTCTGTATGTCCCCATATTTTGGTCTGAGGCCATCTCAGGATATTCGAGAGATGCCAAGCGCTCCTCATCGCTTCTCTGCAGGTGACTGTACTTCAGTCTCATGATTCCCTGCCAGGAATTGTGCAATCCATCTGCCCAAGGTCATTTTATGTGGTCATATGTGGCGCTCCTAGGTCAAGAATTCCGGATCTTAATAAGTACAGAATTGGCAAAAAAGTTAATATTATCGGGTTGACAAACTGACAGTGCCATTTATACCAGTGTGACACCAGTGCGACATGCTTTTTTTATTTATTTTAGTCCAAAAACATTAAAAACTGCATGTGACGTATGAGAAAGAAGTACGGTGGTCACGATGCATTTTAGACTCATTCAAAATTCACATATCACTCAACCAGAATTATGACCGAATGAATCCGAGTACTTTGCATATAACGACAATTAGCAGCAAAGTAGCAACAATACTTTTAACAAATATTCCCATTTTTGTATCATCGCATATTTCAGTTGCACGAATACACAATTTTTGGCTCCGTGTCAGCGGGTAGGTGACCAGAGAGCGCGACAAACGCAAAAAGGCAGCCTTGCAGAGTGTTCGGGAGAAGCGAATTGTTGGCCTCGTCCCAGGAATCCCGCCCACACCCCGTCCCGCAGCGCCCGCTAGCGTTCTTCATTCCTTGAGGCGTGGCGAGGCGGGGGGGAGGGGCGTTGCGCGGACTGAGCGAAGGGGCGGGACCGGCGGGGCGGGGCGGAGCGGGGCGGGGCGGGGCGGGATGGGCGCGTCAGCCTCGAGCAACTACATGCCCGCCGTCGCCATTAGCAAATACGTAATTTAATACAGGTGCGCCTCGCTGCATTTGCAGAGTCGGCAATCCGGTCCGCAGTGACCGACTTGGAAGATTGAATTCGCGATGCAGTTTCTTCGAGACGCCTTTCCACACGCGTACACACTCGGTCACGCTCCGGTTGCCACGGCGGTGTTGGCCGCACACGCCCACGCCGTCGCCGCCGCCGCCGCCGCCGCCAACGCTTCACTATCAAAAACGGAAGACAGAACGCGTAGCATCCATCAGGCGGGCCATGGCCAGTTCGCGGACGAATATTGAAAAATAATAAATCAGAGCAGCCCCGGTCGGTGGAGTTGTCAAAATTAATCTTGAGATTGGTATTTCGACAAATTACGCGCTTTGACGTTTGAACAAATTGCGAGCACTTTCTAATTGATGACTGCACCACGGCGTATCGCGATATCCAGCATAACGCACACGCGTTGATTTTATAATTACACCGTGCGAAATGCAAAGTATATTTTCGTGTCCGCTTCGTATCACACGTTTCGCATGATTATTTTAAGCACTGTGCCTAAAACGTCGATCGTAGGGCATTACACACCGTTTCAAAGAAGGGAACGCAAAAAAATCAGCTAAATGAGTGGTTCCATTTGGTTGGGCCTAGAAAAAACACTCAGCGTTAATGCAAACATTTTGAACTAATCAGTCGTTGGATCCATGTAAGGAGATGGAGTCATAATGCATTAATGAAGCGGGATTCTGAAAGTGCTTTGAGTGCTACCATAGGATGACAGCAGTCGCCTAACACGAGCAGTATTTCCGTACCTCTTTAGCAGTATCATAAACATGCAATGTAATTCGCCCTACTTGAAAAGAAAGAATCTGTTGAGGAGTTTATAATATAGCTTGGGTTTACGAACGGGGAATGCCGTACAGTTACCGTGACTACCTCACATTCCGAGGCTTCTGGGAGTCTCCGGTTCCCGCTCGGAGCATAGCTACTCGGACCGGTGGTTTTATGGCTCCATCGGTCCCTTGAGCGAAATGCCAAAGCAATGCCTACAGAACGGGTCACAGGACGCACGCAATCAGTTTCTTCCTATTTTTTCTCCAGAAGCACGCAAGACCATCCACCTCGCATGGATGTCGTACTTCATACTACACCACGGAACTTGTGGACTGCTGGATATTAAGGGAGCAACGGCATCTGCATTGAGCCTTGCCATAATGAGTTTTCTTCATTAGAAACCGTCCTGAACGTAATGCATAATTACACAGTATTCGGGCAACAAAGTTCAACATTTTTCAACACCAACCTGGAAAATTATCCAAAGTACTTTCCGTACTAGTACAGAAATTACAACAATTGGAAAAAAATCGTTCCAACCCTCGAAACGAAAAATACGTATTACGTTTAACTGATTTATTTATAATTTTAATTAATTTATTTATTCTAATTAAATTTGTATGTCCCACGTACAAATGGTCATAAAACAGAGAACTCGATCGATTGATTAGAGAATCCGGACGCGCAACGGCTAGAATTATTATTCCCGTATGTGTAGTGTGTGTTTTCCTTGGGAGGTGGCGGAGATCTTCCCTCCCTGGATTGTGAGATCCGGCGCCAACATCCCCGTCGGCTAGCGAGGTTTTCCTCAACCAATTATCTCCGACCAGCGGGGCAGCGCCCCATCCGAGACAAGCTCTGACCTCCCGACTGGTCTCCAGGTGTGTGTGGTAGTGTAGTTCATGGAAGCTTAAATGTGTGTAAGGGTAGGATAGGAAACGGAATGGGAAGAAAAGATCACCCGCAGTCTGTGGCTTGTTTGCGAGGGTACTGCTCCGGCATTCGCCTGGTGTTGGTCGGAGAAACCACGGAAAACTACCGATTAGAGCATCCGGCCGCTAGAATTCGACTACAAAAACAGGGAATTGAATTCGACCTAGTTATCTAACTATTGTCGAAAACCCTGCCACCGTCGGGATTCGAGCCTAGGTCCTCCCGGTGAGAGGCGCCTCAGTGGCATCAGTTGATGCCACCTCTCCCACGTCACTTCCTACATTGCACATCACACGTCAAAGTTATTTTCCAAGACACGTCGGGCTTCCTAGACTCGGACGGCCGGATTCGTCCGGGAATTCCCCCGTCAAGTGCTAGAAATATCCACTATCTTGGCTTGTAATGTAAATTACTATTTCCTTCGTGTGGCATTGTCATTGAATCAGGCATTACTACTTCATACTCGTTCGTCCCTATCGTCGTCGATACCTCCAAATTTTTTCTTGAGTTGCTGCCTTCGGATAAATATCGTAAAGGAAAAAGGCAAAGCCGATCCTCGATTCAGTCAACAAAACTTTGCTTCTCAATTGCACCTTCTGTCTGTCCACTCGCCTTCGACAGCACTTTGATACTTCATACACGTTCCGTTACGTCATTGTTTCCGCAGATTTTGGAACTGAATAATAAAGGGCAATTCTCATGCTGCATAATAAAAGATATGAGAATAGCGTATCTCATATAAAATAGTACATGCAATATAAAATAAATTGCTGCGTATAAAAATAAATGATGGTAAGTAAATAAAGATTATAGGCTACGTTGGAATTACAGGAATGTATATTTAACCAATCATGAAGGAGTTACAATTGGACAATTGTAACATAGCAAAGTACGGCAATCACAGAATTTCATATTTTAAAAACTATGACTCTTAAATGATTGGTTAAATATATATTCTTTCACGTTTAATTGGTTGTCCTAAATAACTAGAAACCATCAACCTAAGAAAGTATTGACGCACAATCACCGCAGTTTAATAAATCTAAGTAAACAACGAACACAATATGAATTGGATTTTCAGTGACAACAAAATTTGAATAGGACGTAATATATTTTCCCAATATTCCACCGACGTTTCACACAATTCTATACGATCTACTACATCAGACTATTACTCTTCCTCTTACTTCTGCAAAACCACTCTATTCACTTCAATTCACCAGCTCTAAGACTACCAATCACCATTATCTCTTATCTTCCACACTATGTCTTCTCTTACCTTTCTCTGATCACTGAACTCATACGCACCGCATTATCGCTCCGTAACACTCAAATGTTCCTCTAAATATATTATTCAACCTCTCTGGATTTCTAGAACATCACGTTCTTATCGTTCTCTCCACCTTCCCACACAAACTCTATCCTCCCCTCACCTCTCCCACGACCACGGATTAACAATTCATGAGCACCGAGGAACACCGACTGGTCGCAGCGGAAAAGAAAACAACACGGCCGCTCCCGTCGTTATTTCTCGCCGTATGGCAAAACTGTTTACCTTCGCACTCGATTCTGGTTTCGGGGGCAACTTCTTTTTACACCCAAATATATTTTTGCCCGAGCAATACAGGAGGGCTGTACGGGCGGCTCGTACGTCAAGTTCACACCCCAACGACAAATGTTGCGACGAGCAACGATTTACAAAGTCGGTTTTATGACTGGGCTGTTTCTTGTGGCGGTTGCGGCTGTTGAGCCGACCGGTGGCGTCGACGGTGTCGGCAGTGGCGATGGCGATGGTGAGGGTGGTGACGATGACGATGACGATGACGATGACGATGATGATGACGATGACGATGACGATGACGATGACGGTGACGACGGTGACGACGGTGACGGTGACGGTGACGGTGACGGTGACGGTGACGGTGACGGTGACGGTGACGGTGACGGTGACGGTGACGGTGGCGGTGGCGGTGGCGGTGACGGTGGCGGTGACGGTGACGGTGACGGTGACGGTGACGGTGACGGTGACGGTGATGGTGACGGTAGCAGTGGTAGTGGCAGTGGCAGTGGCAGTGGCAGTGGCAGTGGCGAGTGCGGGGCGATTGCCGAGGCAAGGGTATGATGGAAGCGGGGGCAATGGCGACGGCGACGGTGACGGCGATGGCGGTGGAGGTGGCTGTGGCGGTGGCGGTGGCGGGGCCTGTGGCTGTAGCGGTTAGCGGGGCGACGGCAGTGGTGACCCCGGTGGTAGTGCCGGTTACGGTGGCGGGGTAGGGGACGAGGGCGATGGAGGTGGCGGGGACGGAGGCAGTGGTGACGGCGGTGGCGGGGACGGTGACAGTGGCAGTTGCGGGGGCGGTGGTGTTGGCATGCGTGAGGGACGGGCAAGAGTGGGGGTGGGAACGGGGGAGGGCGGAAGCGGTGGCAGTGGCGACGGCGGTAGCGGTGGTGATGGTGGTGGTGGTGGCGGTGGTGACGGTGGTGATGGCGGTGGTGAGCCTCCGACCAGTCCACGAGCGCAACGTCGCCGCGCCGTCCTGCTTCGGACACGACCGACCGGTCCCTCGCGAGAACGACACACCTCGCTGAGCACGCTCTATATCACCATATGATCGGACTGTCAGCGGCGTGTTGGAATGTGAGATTCCTATCCTTCGAGATAATGCACAATGGTGGTGAATGTTGCGTTGCCCCGAAAGGACATCTGTCGCTTCCTTGTTGCCAACGAGATGGCATCACGACAACGAATCTGTGAATAAAACTGAAAAATGATATGTATTACGATTTTGTTGATATCTTCTTTCTACAACTTGAACCCTGTTACAATGAAGCATGTTTCTGTACTGCTTTACAGCTGCCATGTCTCACTACATATTCCTTCCAGTGTTCCCGTAATAACGAGATGTGTGATTATGGTGCAGACAATACGAGTTAACCGCCTTTATGTCGAAGAAATATTACAACAATCGTGGCCTGTTGAAACTCGCTTAGGAACCTCCGTACAAGGAGGGCCCCGCGGAATAGAAGCAAATTTCGAAAGAAAATCATAAAAAATCAAAAATTATGATTGCAAAGTATTTATCAATCAGTCTATTACATTAAAAGTAATAGTAAATCTGTTAGAAGACATTTGTTAATAGTAATTCAGTATGCCTGCCCTCCCCTCCCCGAATCTCGCATATTTCTCTTGTTCGCGGGTTCCCTAGAAAATAGATCGCCTGCCTGCCATCCCTAGAAACAGGATCTATTCTACTCTGTATCGGCTTGGGAGCCACCGAATTATCGGTTCTTGGAAATAGTCCATTGCCCACTTCCGTCTATCTTTTCGTTGATTGATTATGCCCTGTTTTCTCCCATCGTCGGGATTCTAACCCTAGGACCTCTAGGTCAGAGGCACTGCAGGGACATCAGTTGATGCCCTGAACTAGTGTCGAAAATCCTGCCTTCGTCAGGAGTCGACCTCGAGGATCTCCTGGTCAGAGGGACTGCAGTGACATCAGTTGATGCCAAGAGCCACCGCAGTCGGTCTACCTTTTCATGCATGTGTGGAGTCACCGAGATACCCAGTGGGATCATCTCATAAGCTAGCCGATACCAATTAGTGAGTATCTGTCCGGAAAGGAAAGAGTCATATTCAATACAGGTAGTAATAGTTTAGTAAATTTGGAGGATAATTTTTTTCAGAGGAAGCCCTAACATGCTTTTATGGTTGGCTGCCTCACAGTACCTAAACCCAGCCCTGCGGAGGCCAACGGTACAGTTCGCACGAGATACCTGTGCTCTCGAAAACCGTTGCAAATGCATTTGCCTGGACTTCAACGGTCATCGAGTGCACAGTCATCTCGTGCGAACGGGTATGTTCGGACTTCAGCAACCGTCGAGTGCACGGATATCTTGTGCAAACGCCTTGGCACGGATTTAACGGCCGTCGAGTGCATAGATATCTGAATCAAACGTGCTAATCCGGACTTCACCAGTCTTCGAGTCCACAGACCTCTCGTGCTAACACGTTTGCTTGGACGCCAGCGGTCGTTGAGGGCACAGATATTTCGCGCGCACTGTATTGTGGCGTCTTGGAGAAAAACACACAGACATTTACAAGTATGTACAAGTTTATTTACACGTATGTACAATAACTAGATTCTGCTCCGAAACTACACACTTTCGAGTATTTCCCTGTGGATCCCCACATAGCTAGGGAGGCCCCGCCTCCACTGACGCTTCAGCTCCAGCCTGGCCGTAATGTTTTGGGCATCGCGCGAGGTTTCCAGAACAAAACCCCCGTGTGAGCTCGTCGGCTCGATTTTATACCTAGAGTGTGGCCATCACGTGACCGTCCTTGGCGTAGGAGGGAAGCTCGCGTCTACCACGTGACCTTCCAGGTCAAGCTGGCGTCCACGTGGTCTAAATATATCCCAACGCCGTGGATCCAAGGCTATTCAGCCCGCAGGTATGCGATACTTCCCCTCCTCCTCCCACCCACAGCCACCAACGTGACGCTATAGAATGTCGCGGTGATCACCGTGAGCGCGCCGAGCAGTTGCGGCTGGTCGCGCCGTGAGACCGGTGCGTTGGCTCCCAAGAATTCTTTGGCCGCGGCTGGTGCAAACTCAAGGGCATAGACGCTGACGGCGGCTCCTCACATTCGACATTCGCCAAGCAGCGAGCTACTGCTAGCCCAATCCCGAACAGCTGCAGCGTTCGGCGAATGTTCGCTTCCCTTGATGTGTCCAAAAGACCGACACGCGGTGGGTAGGGCGAGCACCGAACGTTCGTTACTCGGCATATAGCAAGCAACTCATCCACACTACTTGGGATACGGTGAGCGGTTGCTCGATGTTCGTTAAATAACGAGTGTGTGGAGCCGCCTCAACCCTGCAGCCGCGCCGGTCCCCCCTTCCCCGTCGCCCACCCGACGGGGAAATTTAGGCTCTCTGTGATTTTTGGGGTTCTTACGTACACTTTATTGGGATACAAGGTTTCACCGCTTTCTCACGAAATTGTTCAACGGAGGAAAAATGAAAAGTGTACGTAAACAAACAAAATGGGCATCATTCCAAGATATGTTGATAGAATCGATATAAAATGTCTTAAAAATCGTCTTAACAAAAAATGTAGTATGATACTGCATTCATTTTCTTTCCATTATATATTTACTACTACTATTATTACATTCTTGTACTATTCTATTGCGTAAGTCTGTCAATTAGAAAAAGACGAGTTCATGGTACGTACGCTTGATATGGTGGACAATTTTTGTTACGAAATTGTACGTAAGGGAGTAGGGAGCCAAAATGACTACTTCTGTTTACGTATTTGATGATAAATCCCTTTGTGGCTAACATAAGAAAAACGTTAGGCTAGGTTTTCTCAACTCAGATACACATGTACCCTTGGAGACGAGAAAAAAACTTTAAGACTTTTAGTCAACAACTTCCAAGGGAATGACTTTCTTGAAGAAATTAACCGTTTAACTGAAAAGACTGGATTTTCAAGAAATATTTGGAAAAAATTTACATCACGATTATTATCGTGTTTTCTATCGTGTATTATTATTATTATTATTATTATTATTATTATTATTATTATTATTATTATCGTATTTTCGTGTTTTTTACGTAAACAATTAGCGCATTAGGTTGAATGAGATCCAAATTCTAGGGAACTTGGTATCAGAAACTGTTGCAAGTCATGCAGATACAGCCAGCTCTTGATAACACTTATTAATCATAATGCCTGATTTTAAGAGACAAATGTGCTAATAAACGTACAATGCATTAATGTACACATACATTTATATTAAAAACGCGTTATTTTGAGTAATTCCACCGTGGGAGTACACTACATATAACTTCGAACTATGTGGAATTTGTAGTGAACGAAGCAGTTCGCAACCTGGTGTACATATATTTATTCGTCGCTATTGTTAAACTTACAACTGTTAACATGAACTATAATAGAGTGGACAGAATATTTCATGATATTCAAACACTCCTCCGATATACACTCGCCTCATCGACAAAGGACAATGGATTGTGCTTCATCAAAAGAGAGCATAACTTTCGGAATTCAGAACATGCATACGAGCTGTCCAATGCATGCGTTCAACCGGAGGCAGCAGGCAGATGCAAATGCAGCGGTCGCATCCCAGGGCGTACGGTGCAAACGGCCCGGCCGCCACAGCCGCCGCCCCCACCGCTGAAGCACAGCCCGCCCGCCCCCCGTCCGCTAACTTCGTTACCGAGGGACGCCGCCCTCGGCGAGTGCGCTGTCGCCGCCGCCGCCCCCGGTGCGAAACCTGGCCCCCGCGCGAGGGCGGCTGCCGGGCGCTTGTTCTCCAGGTGACGCCCACCCCCGCCCCGCCCCCGCCCCGTCCCGCCCCGCCCCCACCCGGCACCCGCCTCGCCCCCCCCCACCCCGTCCCGCACCCGCCCCGCACCCACCCCACCCCCGCCACGCCCCCGCCACGCCCCTCTCCTCCCCTCCCATCTCCGCCCCTCCACTCTCCGCCTACCCACGCCATTCCAAACCCCGCCACGTCCCGCCTCGCTCCGCCCAGCTCCGCCTCGCCTCGCCTCGCCTCGCCCCCACCCTTCCCTTCCCCCTCCCCGTACCGCCCCCACGCATCCAATCCTTGACGCGCAGCTGAAACTCATTTTAAACCCCTCTCCCTCGCACTTCCGCTCCCGGTTCGTCTTTCCCTTTATTTTCGGTATTATCTTACCGCGTATCTCATTTCAGCTTCGGTAGATGAGATGCCGAGCAGTGAGGGGTGCTGAAGGGGTTGCATTTTTTATTTTCGGAATAAAACAGGTGTAGGTTTTCGTTTAATATAGAATAGGATTGATTAGATTTCGAAGTATTTCAGTAATGCTACAGAAATTAATTCCTACACTTGCTATATCTGAAACTTCAGTGTGTCATGACTTATTGATTTATCTGGATGAAACTGACGTAATGTTCAGGATATCGATAAAAATATACGTGACAAAAAATTGAGCTTTTCAACATTATATGTTCACGAATTAATTTGGCTGACAAGGAAACAAGTTGATAAAATACCATCACTTCTAGTTTGACGTATTTTACCGCAGATACCAGCTCACAAAATGCGAGAATTGTCTAACATGAAAGCGTTTTGCGTACAGATCTAATTTCATCTCTAGTCTGCATTGCTCGAAAAAACCGCGAGGAATACAATTTCACGGTTGAACATGCAACAAATGCACGTAACAGCGTTCCTTTTGACTGTCCGTGCTCCTCGAAATGCATTCACTCTTGGCAAACGCGCCCTTAGACGCATGCGATTTCCTCGGTCTCCTACAACATCCGCCATGCTACACGATAATTAATCCTACTCCTGCACTTGCAAGCAAGCTTGCACGCATGTTCCCCGGGGACACAGCACGTAACACCGACCCGGCGCCCCCCTCAGTCCCTCCTCTCCCCGCCACAGGGTCCCGCGGCATCACATGAACTCCAGCAAGAATGTCGACAATGTCATGAAACACAGCCCACAATCTGTACGAGCTTCTGGCGCAGCCAACAGGCGACGGAAGGGACGTTACGACTGGGACAACGGTCCCGTCGCTTAATTATATCATGTCTGCTGCGATGAATACAATTTTTCCCCCAGAAAACTCTTACGCACAGCGAGAGGAAATATTAAATTTCAGCTGAATAAAATTACGCTTAGAGAATTTTTGAGGCGGAATTGAATTCAGTGCGGAAAACGTGGTTCGTGAAGACTCGCGTGCTTTTAGGAGAAACAAATTTTTAGCTCGGCTTATATTGTTTCATATTTAAGTCCCCTTGTGACGCCGCTGACAAGAGACGTGCACGGAATTGGTCGGGTGATGTGGAGGGTGCGCCAAACAGGCCGCTGGGGGAGGGAATGTAAAGAGCAGGTTGGGATTTCGAAGTTAGTGAAAGAGGTTTGGTGAGAAACGGGGGCGTATACAAATGACAGACGATATGGGCTAGAAGACAGGGTGCTTTGGCGGGTTAAACAGCACACAATAGAACAAAAGTTAGCAAGAGTTCGAGAAGAGAAACGGAATGAATGGTTAAATAGTTTGAGAAACATTCCAAGATATGTCGAGTTTCATTAAAATAACATTCAGAAATGGCTTATAAAGAAAATAGACAAAACATGCTCGATACCTATTAGTGTATTCCAATATTGCCAAATTAGAAGAATTTAGAGAAAATTAAAATGATATTTATTAACAAATACTCTTAAAACTACAAACAAGGTGGATGATGACAAGTTATTTTGAATATACTATTCAAATGATGAAAGTCTCATATTTTATTTAAAAACCAACTTATTATAAAATAAACTCTTAATGTTTTCTAAAAAAGGTAAATAATTTACTGAAAACATATAGCATTTCTATTTATATTGCAAAATAGAGCAAAAGCCACTAGGTTTGGAGGTTCTTTTCTAAAGAATAGCCAATGATGTATTACTTGAATCTCTATCATTTTTTTATATTTCACGATGTTCGTTTTAAATTTTAGTAATTAATTACAAAACATAGTGAAACATATTTCACTGTAGTAGACCTACGTTGTACGTACCTGAATGCAATTGTAATGATTCCGATATATCCGCACCACAAGTAGGTAAAAACTAGAGAACAACGATGCTAATTTGCGAAGCCGATAAGTTTTGCCATTTCCAACACATACCTCCATTTTCCGTCCTATTCATATGAAACATACGTTATAAAGTATACAATTATTTTAATCTAGTTACAAAGGAGGATTATAATATTATGGGTAACCACGTTACCCATTAATGCACTTGACGGTCGCATAAAGTATCACATGAATATATTTATTTTGTATGCACGAATACATATATGGAATTACAAAAGGAAATATCTAGAGTTTAATTGATGAAGGTGGAGAGATCGTCAGCAATTTTAAAATCTCGTAGCTCTGTTACTATTTCCTTGACAAAAATAATTTATGAAGCAAATGTGGTGAACATTTTATGACCTTTAAAATTGTACATTACTATTTTTGCACGAAGCCATTAAACAGTCATTAAAAAGTTATTACGAGAAAAACAAAAAATGCTCGATATTTGTTTGTTTTTTTGACAATAAAACCTTTTCCCGAAGTATTTCGAGGCGGAGAACATAAGAGTTTTCTTGCAAGTAACAATATAAACTAAATAGAAAAAATAAAATCTTCTACCTCACCTTTTGCTAGGTAAAATGACTTATCAACTGAACTATATGTATCGTCGACCGACTCGTGACAGATTTTCTTTATGCAAGTACTCAAGCTTTGGCCCAGAAGGCCTTTTAACGACCTCTTGACGATGTTTTGCGTACGCGACAACGAAGTCGTTGGAGCATCGGGCATAAACGTCAACCACCTTCTTTCAACCACAACTAGGTATTACCCGGTCGATCTTCGGTTGGCAGCCCTGGGCGACGATTGCCCGATGAAGCACGTGACCGCGAGGGGAGCGCACCAGCCCTGCGGCCCCGCCCGTCCTCATCCCCTCCAGCCCGGCGCGCCGTCACTTCATCAAAGGCCTTGCCGCCCTCACCGCGCCGCGCTCCCCGCCCCTCTCCGCCCCGCCCCGCCCCGCCCCGCCCCGCCCCGCCCCCGCGCCCGCACCGCCCGCGCCGTGCTTCCTATGAATCACCGCAGGCCTCCCCGCAAGCGAGTGACCGCCGACCGCCAGGCGCCCGCCAGCTGCCCGAGCCTAAAATGGGACCGGTCGCATTATGCGGCGGCGCAGGAGGCGTTGCCAGAGGTGGTGGCGGCGGCGGTGGTGTTCGGAAAGGGGAAATGGCTGTCGTCATGGGGGTGGTGTTGCTGTGGGAGGAGATGAAAGCTGTAGGACGGTGACGCTGGTGATATTGTTTACGGTACCAAATACGGTGGTGATAGTGGTGGCGCTGGTGGAGTTAGTTAGGGGAGAGATCGATACATATTTCTGATGCCAAAGATGATGTTAATTGTAGTGGTGGTGGTGGAGTTGGGTGGGGGGAGGAGGCGACCGTTCTGGGGATAACGGTAACTGTTGAAGGCAATGAAAGCCGTGGAACGGTAGAGGTAGTGGTATTATTTAAGGTGTCGAAGACGATAGTGGTCGTGGTGGTGGTGGATTTTGGTGGAGGGAGGTGGAAGCCCTCCTGGGGGTGATGGTAATTATGGAGGTGCCGAATGAGAGGCGAAGATTTTTATGCTGAAGTCGACGGTCATGGTGGTGGTTGTGTTGCTTACAGTGGTGGTGGTGGTGGTTGAGGATGTGGTTCATACAAATTCATGTGCATCTCGATTGAATTTACCTTAATGCGGGGGGTGTCGCATCAGCTCGGAGACGCCGACCAAAGAGAACAGTTCTCATCTTGTTGGACGCGCGTTAGCTACCTTCCTCTTGTTCGCCGATTAGCAAATTTAGATGCTTCAATTTTATGCTTGCCCCAACCGGCAGCCTACTGACAATGAATTTTGTGTCCTTGGGAATAACATCTTTCTCTTAAAAAATAAATCAGTCTTTCGTAGATGAGTATATAATTACTTTTACATGTTCATCTACGCATCTAACGCATTATGCTCCACATTTGGACCGACTGACCGTACCCTCTCCTCCCTGTATGGTATTAATTATGTTTCCTCAAAAGATCGTCTGACCGTAAAGGAGTAGAGTAATACTTTTTTCTTACATGTTCATCCCCCTTTTAAAATGGTTGTTCTCTGGGTCAGGTAGACCGCCTGACTACCGTTTTGTCCTAAATTGGCATTAAAACTAATATATTAGTTAATATATTAGCCGTCCGTAGAGTATAAATTTTGTCGCTGCCTCTCAGTCAGTATGTTCGTCGTACTGCATTTCATTAAGGTTGACACCCCTCATATAACAAGAAATTTGATATCACAAATACATCTTTTATAATTTTGACAACTCACCTGGCACAAAATTTTTCAATAATTCAATTCATCAATATTGCATTATACTGAACGTCCACTGCCGACATGCTTAATACGTTGTATAAAATCTGTCTGTATTTTGATATACAGGTTTGAGTTGAAGAGTTGTGTAAAAAATTGAAAAATAAGTTACACGAGCGTTAAACTCTACGTTTCCACACTACATATTAATTGACTACATCATACAGCCAGACACGAGGCTAATGCCGAAGGCTCCAGATTTAAAACCGGTGTGGGTCAAGAGAGACTCACTGGACCATGACATTAATTAATGTTCTGAGATTTAATTATAATAGTGTTCTGAGCACGTAATGGATTTTAGTGAATACTTCTTTATTAAAAACTGGTAAATGATTTCGATGTATTGTAATACAGAAACAAATTTTCGAAATCAATGTAGATATATATGAAAGAAACATCGGTATTAGAAGATCTGATGCATAGTTTCCATCCTTATTGACGAAGTAGGGTGTTCGGGACACGTGTCCAATGACAATCAGCAATCCCGGTACACTACCAACTGGGGTGTGAGGTACTCATTCTGCACTGAAATTAATAATAATCTAATATTTAACTCTAACAATTTTCTGAATGTGAAACGCATTCAATTGAATTTGATTTATGCATTGATATTAAAAATATCTAATATGAAATCAATACAATTATACTATACACTTCAAATAACAGTAGCGCCGAAACAGGACGTAGGATTCTCTTCAAATTGGACATTCCCTCTACTAGTATGACCTAATCTTGCCACGAGTCCTCAATTATAGCACAATTTTTTGTTTGAATACAGCAAATGGTATTTCTAAACATGGCATAGGTTCTATCTGTGTCTTCTAAAACCTCTGTATCTTCGAAAATTGCAAACTTTGGACCCATGTATTGTATAAAATATTGATTAGAGATTTTATCTTAATGGAGACGATTGTTCAACATTAGATCTTTAAGTCATTTCGTCTACAGTTGTTACGAAATGTTATTAGTTTTCATGCAATTTTAAGCCAAATCGTGAAATGTTTCCATGTTAGGTGTTAGATATATCGCAACGTTACCTAAGCACCGTATTCATATAACCACGCACGTTTTATTCAGCTTTCATTCCGCTAGTTGCGGAAGCGGTGGAGCCGAGGCTGTGGGTTGCCATTTTGTTAGCACTACTAAGAAAACAAATTTGTAGTTCGTTTACCGATGCTCATGAGTTTTCTGTTACTTGGGAGCGAAAATGTCCAAAGAATGCTGACCTCGCAATGTTGATTCTTTCATTCATCATTCAACTATGTGTACATAAGGATGGGGAAGAGATTCTGGAGCTGAAGAAAACGACTAAATTATACTTTCCGCGGACAGTTTTACTGTTTTTGACGAAAAAATCAAACTGTCAACCGACATTCGTGATGTAATGGACAGCAAGTTGAACCCGCAAATCCAAGCGCTCAAGTTCAAATCCTAGTTAGAAAAAAATTTGCATAAATTGAAACGGCGATTGAAAGCGTGAAACCAATCGCAAAAACTGATGCGAACGTGTATTTTGAATAGCCTGTTATTGTTCAATTTTCCTCATGTACGGCGGCGATGGTGTAACGGTTAGCGTATCGGGCTCTTATACCCAAGCTCGCGGGTTCAAACCCGATCGAAGCCGTGGATTTTCAAGGGTGAAAACATCCTTCGTACGCCTTCCTTCGGAGGGGAAGTAAAGCCGGCTGTCCCATGTTAGTAGATTTACTGCATGTAAAAGATTCTCAAGCCTAAATGAAGCCTCTGAGCTAAATTCAAATTGCCTGTTTTGTCGCCCAAGTAATACCTTCTTTCTCTCCTAGTAGGTGCAAGGAGCGTAACGAAATTTGCGTGGTCAGGCGGAAGAGCACGCCTCATGGCCTGAGTCTCGCCACGTAAAAATAAGGCATTCATTCATTTACAAAACGTTTTGTACAACGCTCTTCAGTAGACTTCTGAAATCTCACTCCCATGGCAGGCCAGCGCCCGCGGCTGGGTGGTGAGCTGCCATTGGCTGTTGATCGCCAGTCGCGGTTTCCGCGGTGGGCTTGTGAATCCAGCCGCCTGGAGAATGCGCGTGCCTTGTAAGGTCACGCTCCATGCGCCTGTCACCCCTGGTGGTCTGTGAAGGGCGGCATCCAATTTTCCGCAGCAACGGCCGCGGCGATGCGTAAAGTTATGTTTCATCGAGTCTATTACTTGGCTCACTTCCGAGGCCCGCTGGCGGCGGAGGCTGCGGAGCACTCGTGTAAACAAACGGTGGTGTTGTGCAGTCGCTCTCAAATGTGCGCGGGCAAAAACGTATTCGTCCTTTCCCCGTCTATAAATGGCCACAATAAATTAGAATCGTAGATGAAGGTCGTTTCTTCACTGTAATTTTAGCTTTAATATATCACAAACATACAAAATTCGATTCTCATTCCAACTACGGTGCTTCTTAATCTCTGAACGTATTAGGATATTTCGAGGTTAGTTCGCGTATATTAAATGGAAATGAATACATAATTTGAAACGCTTGGGGACAGTAATAACGTATACCTTATAACGTATAAAGTTTATCTTAAGGGATGACATAAGTCACACCCGCCACAACATGTCTCTGCTATTCGTAAGTGTTAAATATTTCGATTTTTGTGAACGTGTGGTTTATTTTTTTTTAGTGTATGTATCTTGTTTATCTTTATGAAGGGCTTGGGTCAGTTACACGATGAAAAACACTTCGACCAAAATCGGAAGTATTAACATTTACTCATAGCGGGAGGCTAGCTGTGTGACTTGTCTTGGTACTGCATCAAGATCTTCTTGAAGATAAATAAGTCCTATATTTGTAAAATCACCAATGTGTTATCCCCATAGAAATCTTCTTCAAAGTTTTCTTGTTATTTTGTATCTCATAAATTGTTGATTTAATTACTTTTTTATTTATTTACGTTTATATGTCTTTCAACAGTTAACATCAGGGGTCTATGGGTGATAATAGTGATAATATTAATGAGGTGAGTGATGAGAGCCATGGTGAATTAGAGGTAGGGGAAACGAGGGAATACCTAGAAAATCTCCAAGATCTCGGTTTGTCTACCACAAAGGATATAGCCGAATTAGGCGGTAAAAAATGCCCCCAAACCGAATCGATAATTGTAATGCTCATATGAAAGGGAATAACAACTGCCGTAGATTCCCAAAAAATCATGCTCCTAGGGCAATCCGTTGCAGAGGTACAACGAGAAACGTATTTTTCATGTTTTATTTTACTCAGCTAAAAACATTTTTATGTATCGGGCTCAAAAACGTTGCAGAGCGTTCAAATATTTGAATTTGAGTAGTTATTTTTGTTAACCAATTTGGCGCGAATTTCAAATATTTAAACTGATGAATAGTTTTTTTCTTCACTATCGTCCACGTTGTTGTTTAAAAATCTAAAAAATATATATGTTATAGAATGTTTTAAGAAAGGTTCTTGGGGGGGGGGCGAGAAAATAATTCAACGTTTTCAAGTCGAAAATCAATTTCAAACATTTTGTTTTCTATTTGAATTTGGCGTGAAAATTGGTTGACAAAAATACCTTCAAATTTAACTATTTTCTCTCGTCTCAGCAATGTTTTTTTCATCCTGATGCATACAATAGAAGCTGAGAAAAAAATAAAACATGAAAAACACGTTTCTCATTGTATCTCTGCAACAGACTACCTTAGGAGGCCGAGTTTTTTGGAATCGATGGAATTTTTATTCTCTTTCATATGGGCATCGCGATTATTGACTTGGTTTGGGGCCACTTTTCACAGCCTTATTCGGATATATCCTTTTACATCGATTGACTGAGGATCGAATCCGCGTCCCAGCGGAAAAGGTGAACGTTCTAGATAGAACGTTCTACGAGCCACTCTTGTTTACATATCGTACTACTTCTACTTCACGGTTCTTTTCACAGCATTAACACTTCACGTTGCAACCATCATATGGCCGCTTAAAACACTAATTTTAATATCTTATCCATTCTCTCTGATTTACTAACGTTTTCGAGGATGAATAATGAACAATACTCATAGTTGTAACTGTTTTAAAGAAGTTTATTGGTAATAGTAATTCAAAAGGAAACGAAAATAGGAATGGCCGTTTCTTATCCTGTTTTAGAAAAAAATTATTTACGTCCTATCATTTTAATTTTGCTATATTTCACATTTAACTTCCCATATCGAAAACCTTAGCCTATGAATTAAAAATACATAATGAATAAATAATTTACTGTCTCAGCCTTGAATTCTTCCAGACCTGTTCTTTTGTTCCAATTTAAGTAATCGCTCTTGACAAGACCGCCGACGCTGCGATCTGTATCTTTATTTAGTCACATATTTGAAGATGGTTGACTGCGTTCAAAGCGCTTGAAACTGGACGACTGTGTGCTTGATGACCTCTCAAACTCTAAATCGATGTTCTAAAGTACACACGAGAAGACCATAACGATCTTGACATGACTCGTCAGTCAACCGGGATCTCTATTTCTCCTGCGTCCCATTCCTTTTTCACTAGTCACAAATCAATGCCGATCCCTTCTGTCGTGGAACGTCTCTTAGAATGCAGATTGATTAGCGTCATTAATCTGAGGGGGAGGCGAAGACGAGGAGAGTGAATGAGGAGAGGGGAATCTCACAAATGAATGACCTCTTGACTTAAGTGTTTTCGTGTCATACACCGCTGCAAAGGGAATACTGCTCTCTTCCAGCAAACAGAGGGAGCCTTCGAGGATGGGCAGAGGATGACAGCAAACAACTTCACAGAGATCGTTCATCTTCCTCTTTTGTGTAGATTGGGTTATATTCTACTTTGGGTATGTTCCAATCATCGCGAATGCACTGCAAAAGAAAGTAGATCGGTTCATTCATTTATTTTCAAGGTTGTTGAACAGTAGCATGTAAATATCGTACAGTCTTGTAACATTATTTTTCTCACCTAAAACTATTTTGTGTCAATTTGCCATTTTTTTACCCGTGTACTATGAGCTGTAACTGAACGTATCTTATTGCACTCAAGACAAATGCCTGAACAGAAAATCACATCTTGGTTCACCATTACTTGTTAGTACTCTATTTCGGAATTTGCATGATACACCGTGAAATAAACAAAACTTCATAACACACCGGTTTCACGGCGATGCTGTTGTTGGGAAGTTTCATTTTAAGAGCGTTTTTGCTGTTTTCAAGTTCCGTCAACCAATGAGTGTTATTTTAAATTTTTTATTCCATTAAACCTGGGAACGAGTTTTGTAGAAAGTTTCGATAACATATATTTCGGACAAGAAGTGTGTGTGTTTCGAACTTTCATAAATTCCCCTGATATTGTTGAATCTGGTACTCCAACATTGTAACAATATTTATAGATCGTTAATCCAGGCATTTCCAACAGAACAAACAGCAAGTCATATATCATTCACGAACAGTTACTCTGAAAAGGATTGGGTTCCGTGCTCCAACTACACTTATGCCAGTTACTTCCAATTCACATCTATATAGCCCTTTCTAATTCAACTCGTAGAAAGCATATTACAATATACGATGCCGTACGTCGTCCATGAAACTGAAATACTGACAATTCGAGGAACGCGCGTTATACCCGGAGCTTGAAGTAAGGGAGGTGAGTTCCGGGGCATGAAGAGCGAGTTGTGTGTGTTGAGGACGGCGGGGGGGGGGCATCGCGGTGCCGGCGGGGTCGCCTGAGGTGAAGCAGAGGGGACGCCGCCTCAGCCGCAGCCTCGCCAGAGGTCGCGACCCAAAAGTCCGAAGTCGGTCCAAGATGTCGTCATGAATCACTGGCGGGAAAAGGTCAGTGGACAAGACGGGAGAAAACACCTCGGGGGGCATTCATGAATATTACTTTACGGTGGTATGTACACGACCAAATAAAAAGAGACCAAGATGAAGGACCTTCTGAGGCGGGGAGGCAAGAAAGACGGCGAGACGAGAGGAAACGGAGGAAAGGTATGAAGGAAAGAGAAGGAGCGAAAAAAAGAACGAGTCCGAAAAAAAATGTGTCTGCAGGCTACAGTACGTCGCGGCGAAGCGTGTGCTTTACGGTCTTGCAGCCACTCCTAGCGGGCGCTCTGCCCGGTTGCGCCGCTCCGCCCAAGCCGGGTACCGAGGTCGCGGGGCCAGGCCGGCCGCCGCCCTCGCCGCCGCCCTCGCCGCCGCCCTCGCCGCCGCCCTCGCCGCCGCCCTCGCCGCCGCCCTCGCCGCCGCCCTCGCCGCCGCCCTCGCCGCCGCCCTCGCCGCGCCCTCGCCGCCGCCCTCGCCGCCGCCCTCGCCGCCGCCCTCGCCGCCGCCCTCGCCGCCGCCCTCGCCGCCGCCCTCGCCGCCGCCCTCGCCGCCGCCCTCGCCGCCGCCCTCGCCGCCGCCCTCGCCGCCGCCCTCGCCGCCGCCCTCGCCGCCGCCCTCGCCGCCGCCCTCGCCGCCGCCCCCGCCGAAAAATTCTAACAGCCGGCTGCTCTGATTGGTAGTTTTCCGTGGTTTCTCCAATCAACACCAGGCGAATGCTGAAGCCCTAACAAACGACCGCGCGCGCTCTTTCCATCCTCTTGCTTGTCCCATCTTCACCCTACACACACTTACAATTACACGCACTACACTACCAAACATATCGGGAGACCGGTCGGGACTTAGAGCTTGTTCCGGCTAGGGCGGTGCCGCGCTGGTGGGAAATACCTGTTTGGGGAAACCCCGCAAACCGACGGGAAGTTCGGCGTCGGAACTCATCATCCAGAGGGAGAAGATCACCGACTCTTCCCGAGGAAAGAAAAGATGCACCTCACTTGCGGTACTAATGACACAAATCACTAATCTATCAATATTATATATATATATATATATATATATATATATATATATATATATATATATATATATATCGTAAGCGTCGGTCAGAGATCTTGTGTTGTTGCCCCCTCACAAGTCGTCTGTTCCCTCGTTCCCCACCAGGTCTTCGCAGCGGCCGGCCTCTGAATCCGCTCCCCTGATGCCGCCTGCGGGCAAGCTTGGCGAGACCGTCGAAACGACGTAGCTCCCGCGGCCACGCCCACTTGCTACTGCTAAATATTCGCACGTGACAGTAACTTAAAGGCC